>JAOTAY010000002.1:34220722-34237072 GCA_025629805.1 Erythroxylum baracoense | reverse complement strand
GAAGGAAGATTTTCTAAGTCAATCACAAGTTCTTCAATAATAACCTCCTTCGATGCTGGAGGTGCTTTATTAACATTATGATTTAAATCAGACGATGATGACTGAACAGTCGGTCTTAATTTTTTGAAGTATTTTTCTATAACTGCAAAATAAAAAAATTAATTAGAACCAATATTTACTAATTCCATAAATGAGGTAGTAGTTGTCAAATATACTAAAAAATAATTGGATCCCCTTTTCTTTTATTATATATATATATATATTTCCCTACCGTTCAAAAGCCTCAAAAACTCATTCCCTACTACAAGAACTTAGTTAAATTATTGATTAAACGGTCATACACGCATTTGCTAAACCCCCCTAAATTTTGTCGTAGAATAAATATTATAAACTCATGCATATTACATCAACAAGTAACTTTTCTGCTTCTGTATCCGCGTGAAAACAAACAACATCTGGACAATGATAATTAATGAGTTTTCCATGTACATCTTTGATAGCTTACATCTATCCAATTGCTTTTAAAACCATGTATTATATTCTTTATACCATACGTATCATTATCAAGCACCTTTTTAACCACATGCTTTCAAAACATTCTATTACACCATGTATTCAACATCTGTCACTGTCAGTGTATAGGAATTTCATAATCAACAAGTAAAGAAAATATTGTGAATACTGAATAGGAAACGAAATTCTTGGAAGATAAAGAGTGAAACATACAGGAAGGAAATTTTGAGAGATGAAGCAGAAAATACCAACATGCGACGCAGGGACGGAGTTATTGTTAGGGTTTTAAAGTAACAAACAATATGTTACTGTAATCTATATATATATATATATATTAAAAATAAAAAAAATTTAATTTTTTTTAAAATCTTGAGGGGCCCAATGGTAACTCCGTCCCTGCTTGTAGGTAAGGTAATCTATCTGTTGCATTAAGCTTGTTTGGATAGCAAGCCAAAGGATGAAGAAAAGGCGAAGAGTGAGTATCTTAATCCACATGATTTTGTGCCAATCAACAAGGAGACTGCGTCTTTCTCAAGAGATTCTTGGTGAGTTTATTGCTTAGATTTTGGATATTTACATAATTTTACTTTATATATACAATGTTCAATTTTTTTAATTAGTAATATTTTTCTACGATTTAATTTTATAATAATAACTAAATAATTCACAATAAAAATATGTTGTTACATTATGTACGAAGCATATTGTTTAATATAATGGATTAAAAATGTAAAAAATAATATATTGTGACATTATTATAAACGTAGCAATAACATTTAGCTACCTTATCAAAAACATAGCAAATAGCATTTTGCTATGTTATAAAAAACTTAGCTAATACTAGATAGCTATAAAAATAAAGACGTAGCCAAAAACTATTAGCTACGTGTTATTTTCGTTGTCAATCATTTGGCGCCAATTTTTTTCCTGCTAACATTCGATTTCTAGCTACAAAATTTTTTTGTCCCTAATACTTTTTGTCTATGATTTTTGAAAACGTCACTTATAACTTTCAACGACGGGAAATTGACGACCATTTTTGTGATGAAACAGAAGATCACAAATAACTATATATGATGTTTTTGAAACATTTAGTTACATTTTTTTTCGTAGCCAATACTCTACTTTGTTATCTATAACATGAAATATTTGGCTAAGATTGGATGAAAAACATATAAGCTAGGTCTTTTTAACCTTAAAGACACTAAGAATATAATTGAAACCAAAGGGATTTTTGAGAAACTAGGATTACTATAATGGCTTCATAAACAAAACAAAATGTTGATTTCCAAAGATTTAGAAAATGAAAGATTCAAAATAAATAATGGATTGGAAAATATTAAGAATTTAATAAAATTTTCAAGCATTCGAGAAAATTCAAGTCCTGTATTCAAAGAGTGACTGCAACAATATTTAGGGTAATTCTTGCTTATTTTAGTTTCTAACCTATTTCAATTATTTTTATTTTTAAAAATTAATATAATTAATATACGTGGCTGACGTACAAATGAACCACTTATGTGACCCTTTACGTTATCAACGTTAATAATAGACTTAACGATAAGTTACGTTTACAACAAATTAAAATTTTGAATATTTAATTAATATTTTTGATAATTTTAACAAGATAAAGTTCTAAATTTTAAAAATAGTTTACTCATTAAAGAAAAAGTGAGATATCTGCTTTTAGACTTCGTTTAAAATATTGCAAACAAAACTTCAACTTTATGCGCATTTTGATATTAATTTGTTACAGACTTAATTCAATCTCTCTAGAAATTTACCATCGCATTGGAGGTTCCAGTTTAGTTTCAAAACAAGTCCAAAATTTGAAAACTAAACTTTAATTTCTTATTCAATCTCTCTAGAAATTACTACGGAAGTACTTGCGAACTAAATTAGGTTATTCCCAGATAAGCAGAAAATAACGTGACAACGTTGCGGAAAGACACAACAAACAAATAAATGTTACAAACTCTTTCGCCTTCTTCATGATAATTCTCATTATTCGTATGATTACTGCATTGTTGCTAAAGCAATTCGTTACATATACTAATTCTTGGCTCCCTTCTGCTACACTTAATCCCAACTAACAACCAGCACCAAACCTACTTTGTTACCCACATCTGACTCTGACCTTGCACTTAAAGAAAAGGAAAGAAAAGGGTAAGATAATAGCCCCATTGCAATGATTTAAGATTGGATCAAAGTTACAGTTCCGCCTAGTGGGGAATGTTAGGTTTGTAGGTTGTTAAAAGCTAAACCATCTTGGCTTCCATTTTCGTTTCATACTTGTAAAGTACTTCTTTCGTCGGTTATTTGTATCTTGTTATATGTATAAGTAGAAAGATAGTAGCATAAATGAAGACCGGAGAAGGCTTTGTTTAAAGGGTTTGGAGAAAAGAAAATGAGTACAGCAAGGTTTATCAAGTGTGTGACTGTGGGTGACGGGGCTGTAGGAAAGACATGCATGCTCATATCTTACACTAGCAACACCTTTCCTACGGTATTTCTTTAGTCATTTTTCTTGCTATATATGTTTGGATGCTTGTCATTTTTGTTTGGCGAGCATAAGGATTGTTACGAAATTAGGGTAGCGAATTCTCAGTTTCACAGTTTTCATATATATTTTTGGCAGGACTATGTTCCTACAGTTTTCGACAATTTCAGTGCTAATGTGGTGGTTGACGGCAGTACAGTGAATCTGGGATTATGGGACACTGCCGGTGGGTACATGCTATTTGTTAATTGTCCTTTCAAAGCTCCTAAACTAATGTCCGATGATGTCTACTTTCTACTTTTGGTTGCCTTTGTAAAATCAGGTGAAGCAATATATATATGATATTAATTAAACTCGTGTATGTTTCAGGGCAGGAAGATTATAACAGGCTAAGGCCGTTAAGTTACAGAGGAGCTGATGTGTTTTTGCTGGCCTTTTCCCTTTTCAGCAAAGCTAGCTACGAAAATATCCACAAAAAGGTCTTTTTCTTTTCCGCCTTGCCTAATTGATCTGTTTTAATTTTCCCTTTTCACACCATCTTTTAGAATAATCACTTGAGATAATTAACTTCTGAATTTATTGTTAACAGTGGATTCCTGAGTTAAGGCATTACGCTCCAAATGTGCCTATCGTGCTCGTGGGAACTAAGCTTGGTGAGCAATTTAATCTGAGAACAACCAATGCTGCTGTCAACTATTCATATAATGTCCAAGTCCTTGCAGAACCTAATTTTCTTTCAGTTATCGCCTTTTTTCAATTGAATAATCATCGCATTTCGTTCACTGTTTCACGTTAAATGTTAACTACTGATCTGATTGCTAATGTATATCTATGAAATGCAGATTTAAGAAGTGATAAGCAATACTTGCTTGACCATCCTGGAGTAACACCAATAACAACAGCTCAGGCATGTCATCCAACGTAACAATGATATGATCACAACACTATACATGCTCTTGATCTCCTGAAGTTCAGTTTAACCTTAACGAAAAAATTAATGGCAGGGTGAGGAATTGAAGAAAATGATCGGTGCAGTCACTTACATTGAATGCAGTTCCAAAACTCAACAGGTGAAATGTTCGTTCATATATAATTATACTGTAAAATCACAGAATTAGCACGCTTTTCCAAGGTTTTTTTAAGATTAATAAATATTGATATACAGTTTTACTATATTCCTTTTTTGTTTTAATTCTTTGGGTCTTGTCTTTTCATCAGAATGTGAAGGCTGTATTTGATGCTGCAATAAAGGTTGCTTTGCGTCCACCAAAACCAAAGAAGAAATCACGCAAGACAAGAACATGTACATTCCTGTAGCCCATGTACAAGGCATCTTCGTTCTCGCGGCCAATTTCTCTACAGTTATGTTGTCAAAGAAGTACACTTCGACTTTCCTGAATTATTAGTGTTACTATTCATCAAACTTCTCTTTGAAGCTGTGAAATATTCATAGGCTGGACTTACAAATGCTGAAGTGGTTAAAAGATTTTGTACAATTGATTAATTTTTCCCTTTTGTCCTATGAAAAAAATAAAGCAAATCTTGAACAAGGATCAACTATTACTTCACTCTTAATGTGGACATTGGTTTTTGTTGAACTGAAAGTGAAGAATAATCTGGCTGGATCCTGAAATGGCTTAATCTAGGACTTGCTTGCCCTGTCGTCAACCAGCAGAGGTTGCCAATTGAATCTTTTATTATAAGTTGAAATGATGTGAGTTGGTAAGTCAGGATCTGAAAATATTACGTGCCAGCTACCTATCATTTTCACTTGCTTGTTAGTTTTTTGATGGCGACGCTTCATCTAGAGAAACTTGGCATGTAAGTTGCGTACTCGATTCCATGGGCCAGGATTGTAACTACGCAAGTAAAGATAATTTTCGTGGGGTTCATTAAATCATCCCAAAATTGGTAGCTAATTTTAACTAATTAATTCAAACTAATGAATATCATTACTAATTCGACATAAGCATATTACATTAGGTTTCCTCACGTAAGAGTTCACTAATTTTATTTTTTATTATATAAAATGAATATTTTAATTAGTCAAAGTAACTCAATGTTAAAGCACTATAAAAGTAAAAGTCATTCAACTCAGTTGCTGTACAATCTTGTGTATTCCTTCTACTCGCGCACTGACTCGAGTCGCCGGTACCTGGAGAGTAAAGTTGGAGAACATGAAAAAAAATATTTGACGTACATATGATTGCTCATCAAAAGTTACTAAAAGGACTTGAAGTTGAGAAATTTTTAGAGATATTGTCATTCCTTACCTCCAAATTTTATTTCCAAAAATGTATTTCCATAAACAATTATCTCATAATATAACTTGTACATAAAAAATTTAAAAATTAAATACCTTTAGTTATCATATAAATTCTTAATCATTTAAGCATTAATTTCCTAGTTCAATGAATAATTCCCGTTTTTTGGTACAATAAAAAGGGAGTAAGTCCACTTCTTTGAGAAACTAATTGAATTATATTGATAATCAAAATTTCAATGGGTACAAAGAAAACAAAGGAGTCCAGATTTATAACAATTTAATTCCTAACACTAAGTAATCAATACCTCCAAAGAAAATCTATAATGACGTGCTAATCATCTAATCCTTGTTCGTAGAGCAACATAATGTGCATTCCTTTCTAGTAAAGGAGTTCTTGGTAAAGCATTTCTTGTTGTCTAGTATGATGCCGAAACAGTCGCAGATTCCTTTCTAAATTTTATACACAAGTCTCGCGAGCAAAACTTGAATAGGACTTGATGCTTGTAATCACTCCATTTTCTTTCTAAAGTCCAGTCTACTATCTCCTTCCATGATGAGGTAGAGCATGTTAAGGAGAATAGATTAAGAAGTCTCCTTTATAGATAGTATGTATATACTCACAACTAAAGAAAAGATGATCATTTATTTCAACCAAGGAGTTGCGCAAAGTACATTCTATGGATGAGGTAGAACTGATCATTCTGTCTTTAGTTGATAACCTGCCATGAATTGCCAACTATAAAATGAAACTTATTTTTGGAATTTCCTTAGGGAACCAAACAACTTTGAACCAGGGAACAATTGAGTTCCTTTCCCTTAAGGAATCTCTAGAAGACTTGTTAGTCTATATTCCAGTGGAGTTTTTAACCTATAGAGTACAATCACCTGAATTAAAGGCTCTCAGTTGTCCTTGTAACATCATTTTCAAGCTCTCCTAGGTCTGTTGATCAAGGCTCAATTCACTGTCCAAGATCACTTGTTTTACAGTAGCATAGAATGGAATATGTGTCCTTAGATGAATAAATATGTCTTGCTTTAACATAGGATCCAAATCACTCCATAAAAAAGTCTGAAATATGGTGTTGGAGCCAACATCTATCTTGTTTTAAACCAATTCCTCACCTATTCTCTTAATCTCATCAAATGAATCATTGTCCATGAGGCCTCTTATTTTGGCTTACAAATTTAGAAATCCTATTAATTCAAGTGGCAAGAATTTGTCCATTTGACCCAAAGGATTCCTTATCACTTAATAATCTCCGCTTTTGATCAAAAGTGCTCTATTGATTGGCTTCACGGGGATTACTCTCGTGCCCTTTCATTTCTTAGCTGTAGGGAGAGTTAAAAGTGCTTGCTTATAAGAAATTTCTCATAATCCTGTTTATGATTTTTACTAAAGAAGACGTAAGAGTAATGTGAGATGCCTAATGGAAGTGCAAAGAGTTCAATACAACGCTAGTTAATTAATCTCTTCCTACAAATGACAATGCCTTATTGCACCAATTATCTACTCTTTGCTTCACCTTAGTAATTAAAGGAAGAAACTCAGTAAAGGATAACCTCTTATGTGAAAAGGGAATGCCGAACTAAGTAAATGGGAGGTCCTTTTCTTTTAAACAAGTGATGAAAGAGAACTAGTAATGACTAGTAGATAAGGAAATAAAAAAATAACTTTTCTTCTTATTAATAAACAAGCCTAAAACAATTTTAAAAGTCTCAAAGGCATTCATCAGTGCTTTTTAATTGAATGATGATTGGCTCAAGTAAAGATCAAGAGGTCATCAACAAAGACTAAACTTTGAATACTTAACCTTTTGCATATATTGTGATACTTGAACTTTGTTTTCAAACTAATGCATTGTCTTATCAGTCTTGATAGGAATTCCATGAAAAAAAAAAAGGCAAAGAGGGAAGGGGGTATAAGAGCCCCTTGCCTAATTCCCTCTTCACCTTTGCTCAATTTATTAGGAGGGCCATTAATTATAATATTGTAAGACATTGTAGAAATGCATCGGTGTATCTAATCAACTTACTTTGTAAGAAATTTGAATGCTTGTAAAGTGTGAATAAGAAATTAAAGGACCATTCTACTGAATCATACTCCTTCATGAGCTCCACCTTGATAGTAAAACATTTAGGATAATTTTCCTTATGTAGTTCTTAAAATTTTCTTGAACTAATAGTATGTCGTCCCCTATGTCTCTTCCTTAAATAAAAGTAGCATGTGTTTATCGATCAGAGGCTTAATAGCATTCCTTAGTCTTATTGTAAATAACTTGGATGTCATCTTATAGATAAAGTTGCAACATGAGATTAACCTAAAGTCCACTAATGTGATAGGGTTGGGTATATTAGGAATAAGACTAATAAAATTCTTATTAAATTCTCTTACTAAGTAACCCCTATTAAAGAAGCTTAAAACTACATATATGACAATGACCTTAATCTAATTCCAAGACTTCTATAAAAATAGTCCATCAAGGCCAGTAGGTTTTGGTGCTTTGATAGGTTCTAAGATGAACACTACATTACCAACATCTATTGTGGTTAACGGAGCTTTAAGATAAGCTACACATTCACTAGAGCTTTTTTAAGACATAAAGGAATTCAATATGAAATTTGAAGAACTTATTTGATCCATAGTTCTAAGAACCCTAGAAAAAGTAATTGAAAGGTGTAATTAGTAGCTTTTCTTGTAATGATACTATCGATCCATCATCAACTTGTAGAAAAGTGATTCTATTGAAATTTTTTCCTTACAAATAAGGACCTATAGAACTAGGATGTTTTCCTATTTCGATCTTAAAACCATTGCATTCTTAATCTTTACTTCAGTATTGAGAATTGGACTTCTAAAGCCCTAGCATATTCAAGAATTGCTTTCTTCTCATCCTTTTAGATTGTCTTGTTTGTAGGATCTAGGTAAAGGGATCATTTAATTATATCAAGTTAAACCATAGAGTCTATAACAATCAATTTGGTATTCGTATATTTATTATAGTTGAGTGATTTAAGCTCCCTCTTAATACATTTGATCTTCCCATTACATATTTGTAAAGGAGGATCTTGTATTAATGCATTTATACCTTTTTAATAGCATCTCAAAAACCTAGATCAACAGTCAAGTAATCATTAAATCTAAAAGGAAAAGCTCGTTTTCACCCATATTTATAGTAATTGTGAAATGATATGAAAATTGGGGATCACCGAAATTTGCCTTACTATTTGAGAAACTTAAGAACCAGGTAGAGTTCACCATTACATGGTCAAGTTTCTTTCTTATTAAACGTATATGTTGATACTTAAGCTCAGGTATAACAGTTCCCTTCATATTTAAGGTTAGACACCTTAATTTTCGAGATATAGTTTGCTATAGCATCAGTAAAATTATTCATGCTTGCATAACCATATACTTCATATAGGTAAGGAATGACGTTAAAATGACTTGTTAATGACCAAGGAAGTTGAGTAATAGAGTGAATGTCTTACAATTTTTTTCACAAAGTATAATTTTCAAAGGTGTAATTAGAAGAATAGATAAAGGATTTTTGGATCCTAACATTTAATTCTAGAAAAATCAATTTCATATGAACTGTTTGATCAATCATTGAGTTGTTTAATGCCCTAATATTTCTTTAATCATAAACAATCACAATTCTATCGTAATGATATATAATGTGATTTGATCAAATTGAGCATTGGCCACTTAAATAAACCAAGATGCTTACGCCATTCCTTATGGAGCTTGGTCTCTTATTAACCCATCAGTAATTTTACTAAAAAAATAGAATCCTTGAGCAAAATTTGTTTAGTCACCCTCATGCATTCTAGCACAAGATTATCATTGGACAACAAATTTAGAGCTTGAGCTCCTTTTCTTTCTATTAGATTTTCTTTTAGCTATAAAAATAGCATCCCCTATAGAGACTTAAGATGCACTAAACTTATAACTACTAGCCAGGTCTATATTTTAAGCCCTATTAGGAGGTTTAACCTGTAAATTATCTTTAGCTAGACCAAGTGAACTTACAAGTTCAATCTAGTTTGATCCTCTTATTGATAAGCCCATTTATTTATATTGTAATCCTACTATTTCTTATGTTCCTTCTCCATTTAATCAAGCTCCCTCTTATTGATTTGATTTAAGCTCCTAGAGACAAGTTCAAAAGCTTTTCTCCTTTAGTTTTTTTAACATCTTCCCCCTAGTTAAATATCCATCAATTTATCATAGTTGCCAATCTTAAAGGACTTTCCTATAGGCTACCACTCTATGTCTAAATGGTGAGGCTGGGGCCTCCATTGACAGGTAATAAGAATGGTATCCTTAAAAATTTCTCCATTCTTAACCATTCACATCAAAGGAATAACCTCAACCAAAGCTTGGTTAATATCTGTTAAAACGTATAACTTTATATAATTGATTCTTATTAGGTTGGCAATTGATTGATCCATAACTATTGACTTTCTTGTGAAGCTTGATATGTGGCTAAAATAATTGGTTGTCTAATACCTTAAGGGAATATTATAAAGATTAATCGACAAAGTATTTTCCGATTTTTCAAGTTATATGTTTATGTTCTAGGTTACCACTTATAAAGGAAGATAGGGTGATCATTTAGGTGCCAAGAACCTCTATCTAGAATTGTCTAAGCCTTAAACTTTGAATTAAACTTAAAGATGAAATTGTTCTCCTTCAAAATAACACCTCCTCTAGAATAAGAGATTTTCAAGTCTTTTAAGCCCAGGAATTAATTAGCAGGGCTAGTCTTCTGTCCAAGAAGAACCAAACAAAGCAATCTATCTATTAGTAGCTCCTTCCTTTAAGACTTCCAAATAGGCATAATAATAAGTTGACCATTAAAGAAGATGGAGGGAATACTAAAAGGAAGAGGATCCAATTGCATTATTAAGAACTTGGCTCCATGTTTTCCTTAAAAAGGAAGGAATTAGAGCAGGTTCAACAAAAGTAGATTGTCGGGAAAAATACTTGTACCAGAGATGGAAAGGAGGAAGCTTCTTGTTGTATTTCTAGTTAGGGAGGGATAAAGGATGGTTTAAAGAAGCAAAAATGGTGACCAAAATTTTGGTCCAGTCAAAGGACTATTACTAAAAATGCAAAACCCTAAAGATAAGAAGATAAGAAAAAGTAAGATAAAGGAGGGGGTAGTAGGTGCGTAAGATGGAGTTAAGACAAGACAAGTGTTTAGGGATAGTAAACATAAAGAACACAAGATAAGATGGAGAATGAAGGGAATGAAAGGAAACAAAGTTGGAAAGGAAAGTTATAAAAGCAAAGGACAAGAAAGGTAGAGACATGGATGACAAAAAGAAATAAAAGAAGGCCATAATTTTTGAAGTTAAAATATCTGAGGAAAAGAGGTAGAGAGAATAAGCCTACTTTTATTATGTGATTTATTATAATATAAAATTATTTAATATCTCTATATCAAAAGAAAAATAAATATGTTGCGACTCCTAATATTTATAATGTCAAAATTCTATAAAACTTGAGTGCTCTATTAAAAACATGTTGGATCCATACGATAAAAATTATAATTACTCCTAGATTGTAGCCACAATGAGTGGCTATTGCTTTTTTGATTGAAATAGTTTGGATTATAATTTTAGGCTAGTAATTTTTCTATTTTTAATATATATTCATTTAACTTTTTTAAAAATTATAATTCTTTATATCATAACCCTTTACACTATATTATAATCTCAATGATATATTTAGGACAACAAAACCTTACACTATAAGAAAAATAGGTTTTTGCAACGGAAATTTCCAACGAAAAATAAAGCTTTTCTATTGAGAAACAAATTTGGTGATGAAAATTATCGATGGAAAGAAACATCATAGAAACTGTCGTTGGTAAATTTAGCAACAAAAGTTTGTGTATCCGTCGGTAATTTAGTGATAGAATTTTGGATTTTTGTCTATAAGTTAAGGAAAATTTACCGACAGATTTATAATATTTTGTCACTACTTTGTGGACAGAATCCCATTATTTCGTCAGTGAATTTGCTGATGATAAATCGTAGGTCCGTCACTAAAGTTATTGACAGATATATAACAATCTGTCTCTAAAGTTACCGATGGAAACATGACCCGTCGCTAAATTTTTATTAACGAAGTGATATATTCTGTCGGTAACTTACAGATAGATTTATTTATTCCGTCACTAATTAGCGATGGAATGGTATGCTCTGTCGATAATGTACCAATAGAAGGTTTCGTCTTTTGTCTGGGAATTTAACTTTGATAAATCTCT
The DNA here is from genome assembly GCA_025629805.1 of Erythroxylum baracoense. Taxonomy (NCBI): domain Eukaryota; kingdom Viridiplantae; phylum Streptophyta; class Magnoliopsida; order Malpighiales; family Erythroxylaceae; genus Erythroxylum; species Erythroxylum baracoense. The sequence continues at coordinate 34,225,518 of JAOTAY010000002.1, read as the reverse complement.
ACCCCCATTTCTTAATTCCGACCCGAGTTTTCTATTCATAATCGTATGATTTTTTGTATATTTAATTTTTGTAAATAATATAACATTGATTGAAAATATAAAGTAAATATTATCCTAATTGTTAATATAATAAAGAAATTTAATTGTACATGAATAAGCATTTTGAAAATAACTATAAATTAAGAACTTATACAAAAACTTAAGAGCAGCAAAATATCAAACGTATTCGCTTATCCATCTAAACTATGCAGGTGGTGAAGGCAGATGCTCTGACTACTGCAATGAGGTCTTGTCCCTCCCCTTCAATTGATCCATCTCATTACGGAGTTGGGCTATGTACTCTATCGATTGTTGTAACTGAGTTGTCAGCCTCTCTACTGTGCTCTTAAGCTAAATGACTCTTTCATTTGATACGGACTGCTTACTAGATGCAGCAGTGGTAGATGTGAAGGATTGAGAATAATATGTGTTTGCAAATGAACCTAAACTAAAAATCATCCATAATTATACAAACTCATTCAACATGCAATAACTGCTTATGTAATTCATACATCTAGTCATCAATCATTCTAACAATATTCCAAACAACAACATACAAAACCAAGATAACTATGTTTACATTAATCACCTATAAGTTGATTTCCAAAGTTTGATTTTAGGAAAGCACTATGGTACATGGCATTGTTACACTATATGAATCGAAAAAGCAAGTTCTCGCTGTGACTCTTAAGCTCGTGGAATTTTTCATCAATAAGCCTCATGGGAGCTACATCACGGGTTTCTAGGTTATATACCATCTTAGGGGTTTATTATGCCTCAAATCATCTATAATTATACAAACTTATTCAACATGCAGTAAATACTTATGTAATTCATACATCTAGCCATCAATCATTCTAACAATATTCCAAAACAACAACATACAAAACCAAGATAACTATATTTGCATTAATCACCTACAAGTTGATTTCTAAAGTTTGATTTTAAACAAGCACTATAATATATGACATTGTTACACCATATGAATTGAGAAAGCAAGTTCTCGCTATTACTCTTAGGCTTGTGGAATTTTTCACTGATAAACCTCATGGGAGCTGTATCATAGGTTTTCAGCCTATATACCATTTAGGGTTTTATTATGCAAAGAATTGTCATATTAATTACGTGATTTTCTTATGTTAAAACTAATTTTGAATTAATTAACTACAAGTTCAAGTCTTTATGTTTCAATTTAAACAATGCCCATACATAAATACTTAGATTATTAAACCCTAGCCTAAAATCTCATCAATAATTGTTATAGGTAAAATTGCAAAGAACAAAACAAAATCAATTACATTGTAGACATTACTTAGTTGAACGACTTACCTTGATAGACGAACAATCGCAAACTACAAAGAAGACGAATGAGGTTGGATAATTATCGACGCTCTTCAACATAGAACACGACTTGCGAGAAATACACTATTAATCCTTATTAATGAGTGTATTATGTCATTTTGATAGCATATTTTGTTGAACTCCGAAATATAATTCAACATTAATCCCTTTTAATGACTTTTATCAAGTAAATTGACATAACTTGACTCATTTTATGTTTCAAAAAAATTAAGGACATGTGGATTTATATTTAACTAAGAAATTTTTTAAAAACTTGTCCCTACATTAAAATTAAGTTTAATTTTTGTGTTCATTTTTTAATTAGATTCATAATTAAATGCTTAACTGAAAAGTAATTTAGAAATTTTTTAGAGTCTAAAACTCAGTCTACTTATAGATATTTTTAAATAGCAATAGGGAAATGCAAATGGGTTTTTTGAAGCTATCATTTATGTACTTAATTATTCATAAATGTTTTTATTTATTATTTATGAATCTAATAATGGTGTTATGCTTTAAAGTGTTAGATTATTAAATAATTCAATGCCAGCTTACGGAAGACAAAATGATGGTTAATCAAATGATGCATGGTATACGTTGTACTTGATTTTAGTTATTTATTTATGGCATTTAAAGTGATTTTGATTTTTTAGTGTTATGTGTAAGTTGCTTTTTCTAAGAATTGTTGTTTTTTCCGACTAATGTTGTGACAAAGACATGTCAACTTTTTTATAGTTTTATTGCAATATAATTAGCCTTATTTTGCTTTTTATATATGACATCTTTGTCCAAAATGATTTGTATTATATTCGATTGGTTGAGTGGAATATGGATCTTCATATTATAAATTAGAATTTGAATAGAAAAGATCTTTGGGATTTCTTTGTTTTCTCTTTTTGGCCCCTCTATGAAATAAATTATAATTAAATGAAGTATTTTATTTGGTTTCTCACATTTTAGCACTGTATTAATTATTTACCTTTGTGTTGTGTCCTTAAATTTATGATTGCATGTTATAATTGTAGGTTGATAATTTCTTGGGCCTCTTTCTAATGCTACTATAAGTTTTAGTATTTTTGTTAATGTTCATAATGAATTAGATGAAAATTTTGTCAAAACTTGATAGGTCATGCTGTGTCACTTCTCTTTGCTTTTAGTTATTTTGGCTTGATGTTTCTTAGTATAAAAGTTCATGAGGTTCTTCTTTATAAGAAAATTGAGTTAGATTTTTATTTAGTAACATGATGACTATACTTACAATATTTTAAGAATATACTTTTTATGATATGCAATATAAAATAAATTTAAATTTTTATTTCAAAAATCCATTTTTTTATTTTATGGCTTATTTTGTCTAAAATTAAAACATCTTTCTCTTTCTTCAAATTCCAAACTTATCGTTGTTTTTGTGTTTATTGTTATTTTTCTTTGATTTAAGAGGATTGATATCACTTTAGAAAGACCAAAGGAAAAGGTCAAAAATAAATAAATAGTAATAGAGTTTATTTATTTATAATTTAAAAAACAACAACAAGAAGAAGGAGAATATTTACATTTTTTTGGAAAAATGGGAGAATATTTACTTAAAAGAACTGATGCCATACAAATCCAATTCTATATAATTGCATTGCCAAAGTTGTCTTCAACCTAAGGATAGACCGTTCTCCCTCTGTTGGTATTTAACTGTTTTTGTCTTATTCTAAAAAACAGGCACTCTGTAATTGGATCAAGTTTTAACACAATCTTACTTTTAATTTGGTACTTTCCAAAAATTTGAAAAAATAGGTCAATCTATAATATTTATGCTTTTAAAAAATTTAAATAAACCAGAAACTTCAGCATATAGCTAATAGTTTTTTTAAAATTTGCTCTGAATTCACTATATTTGTTTCAAAACATAAACAATTGTTGTGGAATCTTTAACACCTTTTAGCGACCATTTCATCTTTAAATAACATTTCATCAAACATTTTGTGGGCAACTCAAATTTATCTCTAAATAATAGAAAAACCACTTTATTTTTCCATCATTTACCAACATAAACATGTTCAAACACATTATTCACCAACCACAGTTCAAATAACACACAGTACTCAAGCATCTAACAACAATTAACCTCCACTTAACTGAAGACGATGGCACAATGGATGTGAGCAAAGCACGCATGAAGGAGGACGAACGACGGACGAGATCGTCGGTGATATAGCAGAAAACAAAGAAGACCAACAGCAATAGCAAAAAATGAAGAAGAAAGAAGACGATGGATAGGGGGATGGCTTTGGGTAGGTTCAAGGTTAAACGAAAACGACGTCATTTGGTGTAAAACCAAACAATATCGTTTTCTTTTTATTAAAAACGTTAATTTTACTGACGGACATTGCTTCCATCGGTACACCCCGAGGCTTATATTTGCTGCCAATCATTGCCACCTATTTTATCGACAGACATCACTCTTCTGTCGCTATATTCTGTCGACAAAATTTTCATAATAATTTCCCTCCTCCTTTACCAACAAATATTTTTGTCCGTCGTAAAATAAAAATTTTCCCAACAATATTACCAACAAAAAATCAATTTCCTTGGTAATTTACTACAATTTTGTTTCCATCGGTAATATTCCATCTATAATTTGTACTTTTCTTGTAGTGTTATGAATAAAAGTCTGTGGAGAGAGTGTATCTCGGAGTAATCTCCCAAGTTAGCGAACTTCTCAGCCTATACACAGAGCGGAGGTAGTTATTTAGTTTGGCTCTTATCTAACTTTCGCAGGTTGATTACTCAGAACTTTCTAGGTTTACAGCAAGTGAGGTTCTCTTCGGATAGGCCATGTCTTGCCATGCCTACATTCGGTGGCGCAACACTATCTTTTCCTCGAGGTAGCTTTCTTTGCGGACATTCAGCTGATTTTGGGCTAAGGTAGTTTATGAGCGGATTTCCCTTCAGTATCTCTTTGGTTTGCTCAACTGGGATTGAGAATTAGTTAGTTAAGATTTTTCAATCGAATTACAGCTTCTTTGGTATTATCAGGTTGAGTATAAGTGTTTCTGTTGTTGAGTGATTGTAGGATTACTCTTTCCTTAGTTACAGATATCCCTAAGTGTTTTTACCTTGGATTGTACTATGGCTAGTTGCTATGTATTAGCTAGTTGTGCCTTCCGTGACACTTAGGCATGAACTTTTTGTACATATCTTTGTTTCATTTATTAATTTTTCTGACTTACCAAAAAAAAAGTTACAAAATTTTTAAAATTTTTTAAAATTCAAAGTTTTTTAATTTGTTATTTAGTTAGTTTTTTATTGTGATTTTTTAATTTTAATTTTTAAATAAAATAAATATTTTATTACTAATAATAACTATACATTAAATAAAAATTAAAAATAAATTATTTTATTTAAATTTATTTTAATCTTTTATA
>JAOTAY010000002.1:34183037-34214773 GCA_025629805.1 Erythroxylum baracoense | reverse complement strand
TGAATGTATATTGTGTTGCATTGTGAAAATTTAATGACTTTGTGTGAATGAAAAGAAAAGATTTATGAAACATGAAAACATGAATATAATGCGGAATGTATGAGCATTGTAAAATCTGTTATGTGGGCGAGAGAGAAATCTGTTTCGTTTGTCACGTGCACGTTGACCTATAGCCTTCTCCTAGCTGCCTGCTTGTAGCCACGAGATCCTGAAAAATCGGACTCGTTTCGTCTCACGGTGTAAACTTCGGTTTCGCCATTTCGTTCCACCGAACTCTCGAGCCATTGTGTGTGCATTGCATTCTTGAACATGTTAAGTATTAATGTATTTTGAATGTTATGATTGGCTTAAATTTTCAGCCCATTTGTTTGTGATGATGTGTTGTGTTATGGATGATTACTGTGTGGTGTGTGGTTCATTAGCATCGACTATAGATATATTAACCACTGAGTTGTTCGGCTCACCCCAAATCTTCTACTCCTTAGGTGAAGAATCAGAAGAGTCTAAGTGATCCTTGCAAAATGTTTGGCAACCTCCAAGAAATGCGGATATTGTACCTAAGTTAGTGTGGAGCATTTCTAGAAGCATTTTTGCATAAGCATGTTTTTACATATTTGTAACCATGATACTGTTATGTTATGGCATTGTGCAATGAAGTATGAAAATATGTATTGTTTTGATGTTGTGAATTGATACTTATATATATGTATGCTGAATTTTCATCTTATGAAATTAGTTGTGTGCCGAATGTTGGGCAGTATTGTGATGGTTTGGTTATGGTAAATTGTGTAGCAAAGGAGTTAGGTATGTAAGGAAATGTATGTTGGTTCGGGTCCTTTGTAATTTGGGTGAGTATTGTTTGTGTTTTGATGAGTAAAAACAGGAAATTTGGTAAAGATGTGAACTCAAACTTTAATGGATAAACTGCACCGATCTAGGCAGAATTGGGCTTAGTGTCTACATAAAAGTTGTAGATTATCCTTTTAGCTTTCAATCGCTATAAAGATCGAAATTTTTGGACGTCAGGTGTAGAAGTTATGACCTTTTTAAGGTAGCTGTGATCGGGTGCAAATTCTGCATAATTGGTGTTTAATTTAGATTAAATGGTAACCTGCTTTTAATTAATTAAATTGTAGTGGTACATGCGAAATCAGACAAAGTTGTCTTCATAAAAGTTGTAAGTCTTGATCTTAGCTTTCTAACGACATGTAGTGGTACACCCGTGACTTTTGCCCTTTTGAATTAAGAATTTCATTTTTAAAGCTCAAATTGCTATAAATTCTTCTTACACCCAAATTAAATATTCTTGGTTCATTTTTGGGTATGGAAAATTTTTTATAAATTGTGGGGAAATATTTTTACCTTTCCTATGAATTTTCTTTATTTAAAAATCATTATTATCTGTCTCTTTTAAATTGATATTCTTTAATAAATTGTGATTTAATTAATTTTATTAGATTATTTGTTTTTGAACAATTTAATTTTATGTTTATATTTGTTCTACGATCCCACCACGAATTTTCTTGCCTAGTCCTTAATGACATTTAAATGCTATAATTTATTTTTTTCATTGAAATGTTTCCAAATATACATGTATAATAAATTCAAATAAACTCCCAATGGTGCCACGTAGTCACCATAAAATCCGTATGGGGACCCAGGCCCAACAATAATACATAGATTCACAAGACCTACTTCATAATGGAATAACTTACAAAGCTTCCTAGTGTTAATGATCCAAACTCTAGCAAAAATCCAGAAATTGAGAGAAGATGGGAGGTTTCGATGGAGAGAAAAACAAGAATGAAGAAAGCTAGAATTACCCCAGCAGAAACATGCTTCATCACCAACTAGGTGTCACTAACTTAAGATGCCACTTAACACCAAGGCATGAAGCCCACTTGCCCCCCATTTAAGCTGCCATTCATAACACTTTATCTAGGCCACTTGTCCTCATATTATGCTGCCAAATGTCACAAATTAAATGATGCCAAATGTTAATGTATTAGCTATGCCAAATGTCACTAATTCATAAGCTTAGTCATTCTAATTTCCATGTACCAACTTAACTTGTCACTTGATAATTTTCCTAGTCCAAATATACATTTAAATACCTCAATTCTCTAATGGTTTCAATTAATTCCAATTTACTAACAATAATTCATCAATACCAAAATTCAAGTCATATACCTTTCATATTCAAATCATAACACAAGTTTAACTCCTATCCCACATGTAATTTCATGAACATGTATTGTTTCAACTAGGGTATCTTTTGGGGCCTTAAAAAAATGGTTGATCGTATTTTGGAGTGTGGATTCTACTGGCCAAACTTGTTCAAAGATACCTAAGATTTTGTATTGTATTGTGATAGGTGCCAAAGAGTGGGCAATATTTTGAAGAGAGATAAGATTCCACTTTCAAACATCATGGAGGTGGAGATATTGGATATGTGGGGCTTGGTTTTCATTTGACCATTCCCATCTTCCCTAGGTAACTCTTATATATTGGTTGGAGTTGATTATGTGTCTAGGGGGTTGAAGCAATAGGTACCCCAACAAATGATGGCAAGGTGGTGCAAAGATTCATCAAGAATATCTTTACTAGATTTGGGGTGCCTAAAGCTATCATAAGTGATAGAGGGAGTCATTTTTGCAACAAACTCTTTGAGGCTCTTCTGAGGAGATATGATGTTCATCATAGAGTGGCAATCCCTTACCACCCGCAAACGAGTGGCCAAGTGGAGGTGGTGAATAGAGAGTTGAAGAAGATTTTAGAGAAGGTGGTGAACACTTTAAAAAAAGATTAGCCTTTGAAGCTAGATGATACATTGTGGGCTTACAGGAAAACTTTCAAAACTCCCATAGGTACAACACCATATCGACTTGTGTATGGCAAGGCTTGCCATTTACCATTGGAGTTGGAGTATAGAGCCTATTAGGCAATTAGAAAATTAAACATGGATTGGAAGCTAGTGGGCGAGAAAAGATTATTACAACTTGATGAATTGGAAGAGTTAAAGTATGATGCATATGAAAATGCCAAGTTTTATAAGAAAAGGGATAAGAAGTGGCATGATGCCCACATTAAGAAGAAGGAATTAGAGAGTGGGACTTAGTGTTTTTGTTTAATTCACGATTTCAGTTATTTCCCGGAAAGCTCAAGTCAAGATGGAGTGGCCCCTCTAAGGTTAGTCAAGTGTTTCCCCTTGGAGCTTTAGAGTTGGAAAATGATAAGGGTGAAACTTTTAAAGTTAATGGGCATAAGTGCAAGCTATACTGTGGAGGGCCATTCTCACAAAAAAGGGAAGTACTTTCTTTCCTTTCACTCACTCTTTCATGATTGCATATGGAATGGTCAAGCTGATGACCTTAACGTAGCATGTTTTGTCTTTCATTTGCTTATCTTTATGTTATTGTGGTTTTGCTTTGATTTGATAGTATTTAGTTTGTTTTGATTGGGTTTAACTTGTTTCACCCTTCTATCTCTTGTTGTTTAGGTGCTTAATGATGTGTTTTGAGGTTACTTGAAGGTTTGTTGTGCATCATAGCTTGTTGGAGGACCAAAGGACGAGAGGAAAAATGTGCCACCTCCATCGCCCCCACCACTATGAACCCATCTTGCCTTTAATTGCTTGTATTATTCTTCTTGTGTTTTGTGTTTTGTTTTTCATTATGTTGTTTGTTGGTTTTAGGTGTTCTCCTTTTCAGATTGAGGACAATGTGTTGTTCAATTATAGGGAGGTAGTTTTTGCATTTTTGCATGTCATTTAGGATACATGTTAGGTTATTAGTATTATGTGTGTCATTTCCTTACATCTGAATCTTTGTAATGAATGTGTTGTCATGAGATTCTATCATGCTAGTTGGAATGAGATTAAATGCATGCGTGAACTTAAATTAGGCTACTTGAGTAGAGAGAACCATATGGAGTGATGAAAGTAGTTGGTTGCATAAGCTTACTCAAGGCTTGACACTTGAGCAATAAGGTAGTGTATAGCAGCATAATGGATTTTCATTCGAGCCTATATGAGGAATTGAGCCTTTATGACTCCATTCTATAGTCATTGCATTTCCTTGTTTGTGTGATGCTTCCTTAGGTAATTACCTTCAGAACTTGCTTTGAATCAGTTTAAATATACTGGATGCATGCTAGATAGAAATGATTAAAGCCCTTTTTGCTTTAACCCTTGGATTAAATGACTTACCCTTTTATTATCCCTTGCTAGTCCCATTGAGCCTTCAACCTTTTTATTTCTTGAAATCACCCTATTTTAAAACCCACAAACCCCATTAAGTTGCCCAATCACAAGTTAATAGAGTGCTAAGTGATACTTTAGTTTGGAATTTTTTTGGCTATAAAATTTTTTCTCTTTCTGAGATACTTGGAGAAAATTTTAGTATTTCTACTCTTAGAGCACATTGCATATAGTTGTTTTTTTATGTTCATTATTTCTTTATTATAATAAAAAAAGAAAAGAACATAATCAAATAATAAAAAAGAAAAAGAAATAAAAAAGGAATAACAGGTAGTAGCATCAATAAGTGTGGGGTAGTAGTCATATCCATTTGCATATCTCATAAGTTTATCTTTGTCATCCCTTTGTTCACTTAGTATTTTATACATGCTTGTGATAAACCCCTAAAACTTTTTTGACCCACCTTAACCCTAGCCATATTATAACCCGAAACAAAGTCCTTTTATTCTATCTTAGCATGTAATCATTGTGGAGGAGAATTGGTGTATTGGCAAACCTATGATAGTGTGGTTTCCTATAGGAAGTTTGAGCGAAACACTAACCATCAAATACTTAAGAGTAATGAGTGAAATTTGTAAGGAAGGTCCATTTTGAGTTTATACTTATCTTTAAGTGATGGTTTCATAAGTTGAGTTTGCTTATATGCACCAATGAAAATTAATCACGATGTGTGTAGTAACTTGACACTTAAGTTAGCCAAATTTTGAGGGATTACATGCTTTAATCTTTGTGAAAATGAAGTGATAGAATTTTATTGGTTGTATTTGATTTTTGCTTGAGGTCAAGCAAAAGTTTAAGTGTGGGGATATTGATAGTTATAGATTACATCATGTTTTAGTAGGTAGTTTAGTGTGTGTTTAGTTATTAATTTGATTATTTAGTATTTGTTTAGGTTAGAATTATTTTAGTTTATTAAATATTTATGTTTTACGTGTTTTATAGGTTAGAGCATGCTTTTGAGCTTCATTGTTGTGTATTTGAGATGCCTTGATGAGTTTGTCACTATTTCAGGGTCAATATCAAAGAATGAAGGAGTTTCAGAGAGAACTTGGGCTATACATAGGCCCATTATCATGGTAGGCTGGCCACGATCGTGGCAAAAGTACAAGGATTGGCCCATGATCGTGGCATATAGGTCACGATCATAGCATACAGGTCACGATGGTGCTTCTGTCACGATCGTGGCCTGCATGCCACGATCGTGACAAAGAGCTTATTCAAGCGTTGGGACACACGCTGGGGACACTTCCAAACTCAAGTTTTCAAGGGACTTTTCAGTCTTTTTGGGTAGGTTACCCTAAATAGAAAAAACCTTAGGCCTTCCTTACACACTTTTTAGAAAGGCAGTAGCCACCATATAGATTTTTCTCTCGACTATTTGTGGAAAGTCAAAAGCTTCCAGGGCAAAAGGTGGGAATTGGGACTGATAATCAAGAGCTTCCATCATGCTTTCACTTTCCAGATTTTCATATACAAGAAGGGAAGAAAGCTACTATTATATTTGTTTTATTTTCAGTATGTTTTGTATTTTGGAGAATATGGATATGGTTGAACTTGTTTCTATTATAAGTGATTGAATTTATTGTAGAGATTACTTTTAAACTACTTGTTGAACTCCTACTTTGTTGTTTTGAATGAATGAATGTTTTTGATAAATGTTGTGCTTAAACCTTAAAATATATTGAAAATTTGAGTTGGGTAAATTGTGTAGGGTTGTACAATGAGAGTTGGCATCCTATAGACCTGCATTTATCAAGTTAATTGATTAGTTAGAGAGAGATCTTGACTAATTAGTTTATTAACGATAGGATAGCTTCATAACTAATTAAATTGGTGGACTGATTTTGTAGATTGAGAGATTGCATAATCAATTCCATTTAATTTAGCTAGGGACATTTGATTAAACCTTAAGAGAGGGTGATTGAAAGAGGCACAATTCAATCAACAAGGTAGGAGGGAGACAAGATAGGGAAAAAGTGATCTCTAATCTTAAATCTTGAAATCAAAGTTTCTACACTTTTGTTATATTATTTGTTCATTGTTAGTTAGTTTGATTTAGTTTATTTTTCAGTTTTTATTATTTGAAATTGAGTCTTAAACAAAGTACAATCTGAATTAATTGGTGCCTAAGTACAATCTCTGTGGGACAATATCTACTTTTTTAATACAAGTAACGACCCATATACTTGCAATTTTTAGCGTAAAACAAGCAATTTGTTTTTGCATTCAACATAGTATCACCTACAACTTTACTCCAAGATATCTTATACATTTCCTTCAGCCTAGAAGCTTCTTTTTTCAAGCTAATAGCTTCATGGTTAAAAGCGGAGCCTTGGAGAGGGGGAAGTCAAAGGGATAGGTTGTCGAAGGAGGATGGATGGAGATTTCATGCTAGATGATAGTAAGGGGGTGTGTAGGCTCCATATCATTTTTTTTTGTTGAAAGGGAAACAATTACAAACATAAACACGGCAGGGCAACTCCCACTATATCCTCAAGCAGAATGCTTAGACAATAATTAATGGTAATAAAACGCAAAGATGGAAAGGTGGAAATAAAGAACGTTAGGCAGGTGACTAGAAAAGGAAAGAAATGAACTGATTGGGATTGGGGGTGGGAGAAAATGGGTGCGTGAACTGGGTTTAGTAAGAGTTTAGAGCTTCTTTCACTAAACCGTCCAAGACTAATGTATTCTTACTAATGTACCGTACTTTCCTTCCTACCATAATTTTTAGTTGTTTTCTACCTAGATCCCTTTTATAAATCTCAATCCTTGACTAAAATCACGTGAAAATCCTTTGTCTCTCACTTGGAATCATTTGTTCCACTCCCTTTATTACCTCTTTCTTTCTAATGTTACTCTTCTCTTTTATTTTTGGCAAAATAGTCAGATTATGTCCACAAAAGCCTTCTCTAAAACTATTTAGTTTTGTTCGATCAATCTATATTGTAGTTAAATTAATCAAATGGTTAAAATTTTAAAAAATAATGTAATAGTCCATGTTGTTATTCAAAGTATCATTTAGGTGGTTGTTAAGTCCAAAAAAATTCTCAATTTGGCCAATCGAATAGTTAAATATGCTCTTGGTGTTTACATATGAATTGTATATACTTCTCTTAACTTTTTATAGCCTCTTAAATCACCTCAATTTTGATATCCTTATGGAAATTTATGCTTAAAATACCAAACATGTTAAGTTTTGACGCTTGTTTTTAACCAATGTGTCTCTCTAAGTGTTATGTTTAACACATTATAATCCTTCCAAACACCAAAAATCATATAACTTATTTCATAAACACCAAACAAATTTTTAAATCTTTATATTCTATAAAAAATAAGAAGATTATAAGACTTCAAGAGATCATGACATAAACATTTTACATTACTAATTTAAGCAATAACATTAATATTAAAAAAATTTCGTATTCTCATGTTATGCATTATCCTTTTATCAATACTAATTAATTGTATAATTATTTAGTCTTCTGATGATTTATTTGCTTTGTGTCTAGTAGCATACGATTGATATACTAACTTAATCATTGTTAATAGAATAAAAATAAAAGTTAAATTAATAGATTAAAGATTGTTTTAGAAAAAATAAGATAATTTTTAATAAAAAAATTCATTAAGATCTAAATGTTCCAATAGACCTCAAAATTATAACTCAAACAATAATAATTATGATTAATCGCCTTAAGCACCCATATGATTGCTCCCTTGAGAGTTAAAATCAACGAGCGTTAAAATATTTCTTAGAAAATACATTTTATACATGTTCTATCAACCGTTAAACTTTTTACAATAAGTATATGGTATCATATAGTTGATGGATTATTTTCATAAGATGATTCTATTATAATAGTAATTTATATTCTAACTATCAAATAATGAAGTTCAGTTGATTGATTTTAACAGCCAAATTGGGGTATATTGCACACCTAAACTTAAGAGTTTGACTTGAGTTATTTGTTCAATTGGAACACAAAGGCGTGGCATAAAACTTAGTTTCTTTGTGGCATTCAATCCCTAATTCATTTCATATAGCTCTCTTTTTTTTTTCTCTCACTTTATTACTCAAAAATTTCTGTGCTATTGTTATAATAATAATTATATCATATGTATTTTTTGGTGACCCAAAAATATCGAGTATTTTTTCTTTTCATGAGTTTGAAATTTTAACATACAGATCATTAATATTATATTGGATTCACATGGGCATCCAAAAACAGGCATTTAATCTTGCATGTTGGTATTTACTACACGCACGTTTGCATTTAGTGACTACCGTTTTAGCGCATTTCTCGCTAAGGCACTCACAACCACCCATTAATTTGTAGTTGCCTTGGATAAATACCTTCCTGCATTTATTGTAATCATGTGCCAGTGTTCAACATTTGGATAAAGGACTCTTGTTCAAGAATTCAGTACGTTCTCAACATAGGGGGTGGTGGCAGCCTTGGAAAGAATCATACTTTTGTACTTAATTTAGAGAAGAATCAGTATTAGTTTATGGATTATTGTTTTGTTTTATTCAAAGGCATGTTTGTCCAAAGCATCAACTTTTAGATTGATTTCTAAATTGCCATGAAGACTGAAGAATAACCATTCAAATGTTGATTTTGAAAGAATATCACAAAATTTATGTGAATATGTGACTCTTTATTGAAGTTTGTTCAGGCAATTTCTGTCATCACTTTATATGATGTTCATGTCAACTCAAATGCTGTAATATGATTTAAATTTTAAAAAATAAGTTTATAATATGATATTAAAATCTTATTTATATTCTTTTTATCTAAAGATTCTTTTAACTAGGATATGTTAGAATATTAGAACCAAAATACTACTGCATAATATTCCTATCCAACCCAATGATTCTCGAGAAAATTAAATGCTCACTTTAATATATCAAAAATTGTAAAGTTACTCATTTGTAAGTTGTGACTGAAAGATCAAAAGTTTGAGTTACAGAAGCAACCTCTTTATAAAAATATAAAGAAAAGGTTATATCCAAATAATGACCTTTTTTGGACCTTAGAAAATGAAACCTTGTGTACTGGAGCAACCCTTTTCTGTAAAACAGTGAAATATGATTCAGAAGTTTACTAGTGGACTATAAAACTTGCGTACCTAGTGTATATTGCTAATTCATAAGCTCATTATGTAAATTTACTGAACTAAGCATCGAGGCAACTGATGAAACTCATATGAAAACGCAATTGGGTAGATATTGTGCATACATGCGCATAAAATCATTTATCAATACACCATTTTGATGTTGAAAAAAAAAATCATTTCCATATCTAATATGAATGTCATATTTAATGCCGGTTGGCAATCCAAAATGACTTCTTTTAGAATTGGCCCATTTTGAATACGTTATTTGGTGAAAGCAACACCCCTCGTGATGAAAACAAATCCATTTTCTAACTCTGAATCTTCTTGTCAATTTAGATAGTTAATGATGTTTAATTATCACGGGGTATTATACTTATCCTCCCACAACACATGGAATAAAAGCAATGTCGTTTGTGGCATGACCTAAATTTTGAGCTTAAAATTCATTCATAAGGAAAATCATCAACTATAGCAACTATATTAACAGATTTGTATCTGGTACTGAATGTATTTGACTAATCATCAATCAATTCCTTCTTTATTTTTTTCAAAAAAAAAAACCACCAATCAACAAATTGCTCTTGCCTTATTATCAATCTGGAAAAAACTTATCTTGAGTTGGTTAGCCCTTTCTTAGATTGTACATCATCTTTTTTCTTTATATTAATTGAACTTAGAACCGCAAGTGGGAAAAAAATATAACGTACCCCTGTTGCAAAGAAGTACAAAATAAATGGTAAGAGTTAATGCAGTTTTTTTCGCATTTTCTCTAGGCAGAACGGTGGGAACAGAAAAGAAGAGAAGAATGGAAAGGCAAAAACGAGACACGCGATTAGAAATAATTCAATAAATGTTTATGCGTACAGAGAAGCACAAGATTCTCTTGGTACTGCAAAGAAAGCGATTAGGGTATGGCACAATAGGACATTGGTGACCATATGCACACGTTTCGCAGAGGAAAGTGAAAAAAGCTCCAAGTGCCAGAACAAACCCTTAATCTCACTACTCTGGTGTGCAGGTCAACTTCACTTTCCTGAAGACCCTTGATGGCATCATTTCTACACTTTCTGCTTTCTTACTGCTTGTCAGGCCTCAAACAAGACATATAACAGAGTGTAAAAGAGAAATGGAGGTGATAGCTTATGAAGAGTTTCCTAGTCCCATGTTATGTGTCAGCGTTCGGAAAAAGATAAGAGCCCATAACGTTGTTATATTAAGAATATGAACAGCTTTCAGGAAAAGCTTGGCTTATTTTCATGATTAATTCCGAAACATGATCTCGAGGATTATATTTAGATGCCTTTGGGACCAAAACACATGAACTTGGAACACCTTCGATGAGTGAAGCTACCATATAATTGTGCTCAAGTTCTATTCAATAGCCAACTGTCTGTCCTCTTAGCTGCACTCTTTCACAAAAGAAACTAATCTGATGTAAACGATTTCACAAGGTATAAAACCAAGTTACGATACAAGCTTATGAGGTGTATGTTTACTAGATAATAATGTCAAGTTCTGTATTTTATTAGACCAAAAAAATTGACATGGGAATTGAGAAAGTACGTAGACGATGTTATTTTGCAAAAAATTGGCTGCAGTACTGGAAGTAGACAGCAAGGGATTTGAATATTAGAGATGAAGAAGTGATAGCATGCGTCTAAATTGTGTGATTTTCATGTCGGAATTGGACCGACAACCATGGACTCAACCATTTACTCCTCTTTTCAACTTGGTCTTTGCGTGAGAAAAGAGAGAGAGAGAGAGAGGGAGAGGGAGAGAAGCCTGTGTAGCCTCGGTCATCAAGTCCAAGTGAAAGCAGAATGGCCTCTGTATGCCAAACAAAACACCGAGTAGTTAGTCTCCCACTCTTTTTGACTGTGTTGCCTTTGAACCTGATTATAATCCCAAGTTTCTCGATATCATGCTACGGCATATTGTATACCTATGTTTATGACGATTGAGAAGGACTTTACTACGAGGAGTTGCAATGTTTTGTTAGATATTATCGATCTGCTTCTAACACACTTGTGGTTATAATTTTACCTTAGAATCCAAAAAGAGAAATGAAACTGCTAATTGATTCTAAAACATGTATGAAGTATATGTGATAAGTTATATATTTATTAGCTCTTATTCAGTAACTGTAAATATTTTGTTATTGTAATGTTATTCAGGACCTATAACTATTAGTTATATTTAAAATAAAACTCCAAGTTTCTATTTTGTAATTATTGAAATTAATATGTTTTTAATTTTATTTCGCATTTTATAAACAATTTAAACACTGATTAAAAATTTTCTATTTATTAGCTAGGGTGCAAACAATACAAAATCATGCACCGTGCCCCAAAAATCAAATTGCGTATTAAATAAATATTTTATTAAAATAAATAAGTTAAAAAATCAAAAAATTGTAAAAAATTATTTATGGCTAATGTTTATTTGTTAATATATACGTTACTTATTAAAATTTATATTATTTAGAATTAAACATTTGATTTTTAAAAATACTTCATAAATAGCTAACTTAAAATTTAAAATTTATATTAAAGATATATTTATTAAATAATTATCAATTTTTAAAATATTTATTTTAATAAAATTATTATAAAATTGAAATTAATTGAATAATTAAATTATCTTACTCATAATTCTAATTAATTAATTAATAATTAAATAATATATACTTTGTTAATAACAAGTATGATAAAAAGAAAATTAAAATCAAAAACAGAAATTATAGTTTTCATAAGTTATGAAAATTTTAAAAAAAATCAAAACCAATAGCTCAATTAAAAATTATTTTTCAAATTCAAAATTGACAAATTTTTTATATTGGGAGGGGAAATTGTTCTTCATTGGATATGCCAATCAATTAAACCTATTCGTTTTAGGAGTTGGAAAAGTGAACTTATAAAGTTTCCGTGTGAAAATTTCATGAATCTTGCAAAATTTAAAGGATCATGAGTTCTTGACCTCTTCTGATTAGTAAATGTAGCTTTGATTGGTGACGACATGGTTGGGGTTTTGTTCACATGAAGCATGATCAACTATGGACAAAAAACTCTGGACCAGTTTGATTTCATGTTTGATTGAAATACATAAGCAACCTCGACAACATGCTGGGAACTTGGGCGTTTTTGCGGCTGTTAGTGATACGTGTAGTTGTAGGCTAGATTTAAACAAACCTTGCTGGCCACCGAGTGAGACAAGGTTAATCATGCTCCAAGTCAATACAATCCCGACCTTTTCATTGTCAATGGAGCTCTTTTCTCACGACTTGATGAAAAATTACAGCAAAACTTTAAAAAAAAAACAGATAAGATGTTATATGAAAGTTCAATTGTGATTTGTGATATCATTATAAACATATAAACCTTGGTAATATGTTCGACCAAATGACATTTTATCTTCGAGTTCCTAAAATATTGGGTTGACAGATATATGAATAGGTTTTGGGTCTCAATGCAAATTTTAATAGTTCTACTCTAGGACCGAAATTTTAATCCTGTCAGTGGTGTTACTACAAACAGCTACCAAGATGATCAGAATTCGACCCTGAATAACTTCTTTTGTTTATAGGTCTTCGTCTCCATCCTATGCAATCAGCAACAAGTGAATTAAGTAGGATCATTACTCTAAACTTGCTTTGATACCATGAAAAATTACAAAAAAATTTATAGGGAGACAGTGCTTCACGAAAGTTTACAGAAAAAGAACCCTATTTACGCAATTATGATCATGTTATTTTTTTTATTTTCTTCTTATCATCTATTTATAGACATAAGTTTAGAAGGTGCATATAAAACTAACATGCAAATAACTAACTTGCATAGTTAGTATTGTAATTAAGTTAGCAGTTACAATTGCTAACATGTAAGTACTTTCATAACCTTGTTGGTGTATTTGATTTCTCTATTATCTAACCAATGAATATAATGTCTTGTATCTCGTGCAAAAGATTAATTAATGCAATTAATCTATTAACTCAATTTTTATTAGAAAATTTGAAATTGTAACTAAATTTTTGTTGTTAAAATTTAATATACCTCTGATCTAAAATTTATAAATATTTAAACCTATTTTAGATTTGAGTTACGAATAATTAGATAATTCTTTATCTATTTTATTTAGTTATAAAAATATTTTGCTATCAACTTTAAATGTTGTCACTCAATAATGAATTAACAACAATACTTTAGATATTATGAAATTAAGGATGATTAAAATAGTTTTCAAATTTTATATCTAGCAAATTGTATCATCTGTTTCAAGCCAACGAGAGCATAAACCATTTGTTTTTCCTTTGCCACTACACCAAAGAGGTGTGGAGCTGTATCGACTGGTTGGTAGGGATGATGAGTGTGTCTTTTGATTAGTTAGAGGTGTTGATTGATGTCATACGAGTTACCCAATATGGATTGAGAAATGGTCTTCTTATTAGGACAGCTTTTCATATCATGATCTATCACATATGGAGGGAGAGGAACCGATGAATATATCAACGGGTGGAGTTAAATTCTACTGAACTTACATAAACTATTGTCAATATGATCAGAGAATTATTCATAGCCAAAGGAAAGCAAGATACGATCAGCCAAGATCTTCGCATGAAGTGGTTTCTTTAATGTTTATTCTGTGGATAGTAGTCTCTGTGTAGGGTAGGAGTTGTATTTTTTTGCTGGTCTCTTCTCCTTGTACAAAGGATTGTATATAGTTTTCAACTTTAGTAATATAATTTCCTTTAAATTTTCAAAAAAAAATTGTATCATCTGTTAAACTTATCTTTATTTATGATATGGATTAATAACTTATTGGTAATTAACTAATTAATATTCCAACACATTGCAACATTAAGCAGTCGAGACTTAGGGGGTGCTTAATTGGTTGGTATGAGAAGAAAAGAATAAGTATGGAATTAAAAAAAGATGGTTTATAATATACTATACTTAGATAAATAGTATTTCTATATCCCTTTTAAAATATTACTTCATATTTTCAATATAATGAAAAATGGAACCATTCTCCTAAGCAAACCATGCGCACTCTTAAACTTTATTATATCCAAGTTTAGGAACTCGTTGATTATCACACTCATAGTTGGCGGAAGGGGAGTAGAGTTGGCTTGCTGCCCTGCTTATCCAGAACATGGGCATATCCGAGCTACAGTTGGCCTTGGTAATAGGCATGGCTTGGCGAAAAATTATGCTTTTCCTAGAACAAATAAAGAAAAAAGAAAAACCAAAAAGTAAGAAGTAAGAACAGTGGAAATTTAATTAACCTTGAAGAAAACTACAAATAAATTAGTGAAAGTAATTGATGTTACAATTACAACAAAGGAATGCAAATGCCCTCGAGTCAATCAATCCACAGCCCACAATGCCTCACCTCATATTCATACTAAGCCCCAGTTAGTAATTACTGTAACCACTAACACCACCGCTTTCCGAGCAAATCCTACATACCCCTTTCTTGACTTTCAAACACCATATACCACGCTTCTCTCCCCCTATTTATTCCTGCAACAACCACTCCCATTAGAATAATCCCACTCTTTATTTCACTCTCTCACCATTATTAATACCCTGCAAGCAAACCAAAGTGAAGCAAGAGAATCCCTCTCCATAGAAATCTGTAAAAAGAGTATTACTACTATATCAAAAAAGAAAGAGACAAACCGATCAGAAGTACCCATTTCACTAAAGCTACTTACAAAAACCCCCTGCCCTGACTCTCTCTCTCTCTCTTTCTTCCACTTCTTTCATTAAGAGCTTCTGTGTCAACTCTGATGAAGATTCTAATTATGCACCCAGCATATGTTGTTTTCTCTGTCCCCTATGCTTCTCGTCCGGGGGGAATTTGTTTGTACTTTTGAGTGAAGTAAAAGCGTTTCAATTTTAATGCAGAATTGTAAGCAAGGAATGGGAGTGTACTTGTTATCTTCTCCTTTCTATTTATTTTGATTTCCCTTCTTGTTTATCTTTGTAACAGTCGATTCCTGTAGTGGCCTTGTCCTTTTTTATATGTACTCGTATATATATATATCTGTGTAGAACTTTTATATTATAGTCAGAAGGAAGGAACTGTTAGATTAATTACATTGAAAAAAAAATGAATGCAGGGGTAGGTTATGAGGCTATAAGAAGACATAATGTGTTTTGCCTAGAAGATTCAGTACCAGCAACTAGAGGAATCAAAGAAGCTTCTCTTTCGACTGATTTACTAGCCTATATTTGAGTTCAGTCCTGGCCATTTTACCATCATGGCTTCATCGAACAGACACTGGCCTAGCATGTTCAAGTCCAAACCCTGCAGCTCTCACCACAACCAATGGCAGCATGACATCAACTCACCATCTCTAATGTCCAGTGGTTGCCTCAGAACGCCTTACACATCAGGTGATGATCACAAAAACTGAAGCTTCTTATGTGCTACTGACATCGTTTTAGTCTTCTAAGCACACATGTTAGTGCTTCAATTCCTCGCCTTCTCTAGAGAAAGGCTACGTTCCCTAGCCCGCCACCCAATTTGTCAACCATACGCATTTTTTAATCAGTTCTTAATTGTTTTATCATATTGCTAAGCCAAAGAAAGGACTGACTCATGGTTTCAGTAGCTTTTTGACGTCTGCTAGATTGTAACTCCTGTGTTTGATTAACTTGTTATGCAAACAGTTCCAGGATGTGACGAGCGAACCCCAGAACCAAAACCAAGGTGGAACCCGAAGCCGGAGCAGATTCGCATACTGGAAGCAATCTTCAATTCTGGCATGGTGAATCCGCCAAGGGATGAGATAAGGAAGATAAGAGCTCAATTGCAAGAGTATGGCCAAGTCGGCGATGCCAACGTCTTTTACTGGTTCCAGAACAGGAAATCAAGAAGCAAGCACAAGCTGAGAAATCTCCAAAACTCAAAACAACAGAACTCCCAGCAACAAACCCCACAAACTCCTCCAAGCAGCACATCCGTTACCACCCTAAGAGCTCCTTCCTCTTCATCTTCCTCATCAGAGAAATCATCTCCTAGGGGGTCTAAGAGAACATTCTCTTTGAGCTCTCCAGGCCTTATCGATGTGTCTAATTCCCCCACTGCTTCAGTGAATCAGACCTATTTTCAGGCTCCTAACGAGTTCGTGCCGGAACACTTTCTCATCCCTGTTCAGCAACAAACAGGAGCTGGAGCATCCGGTACATTCACTCAAGGGATTAACTTTTCTGAGGTATTAAATGTGGTTCCAGACCAAGGTCACACAATTGGGCCTTGCACTAGTCTTCTTCTCAGTGAGATACTGAATTCTGGTGCTACAAAGAAACATCAACAAGATCATAGGAACATGAAGATGCAACCCCAGATTTGTTATACCATGACCACTCCTACAAATCCCGGTGTTGATCTTGCTCCTCTCACTCTCTCTCACTCCACCACCAACTCTGTTACTGTTCCATCACCAATTGCCCAAATCCAAGGTAAAAATTTGACCTTTTGTGCCTTGATCTGCAAAACAGCTTATGGATGCCCTACCTGCAGAGCGTGAAAGGCACACTCTTATGTATTCTATATATTTCAGTATAGAACGAAAGGAAAAGATTCAAAAGTAGTGTAGACTAGGTTTGAGAATGTATGTTTGTCTGTTCTTATACCAAATTTACTCAGTACCACATGTATGTATGAGTAGGTTCTCTAAGATTTCATCGACATGACAAATGCTTATCCAAATCTTTTCCTGTTATTACCGTACGAGAGGGTTGCTTTTATAGATCCAGAATTTGCGATTTCTTGCCTAGGTTGACGTGTGCATGGCTTGGTCTAGTCCTCTGTCTTTGATGGTTTCGAGTTATGACCAATATTGCGACGCCTTTTGACATTTTGAACAAGCGTTACAAGGGAAAATAATCTTGTGTATGCAGGAGCAGAAGAGGAGGGGAGATCAACAGTTTTCATTAACGATATGGCGTTTGATGTGGCAGCGGGACCCTTCAACGTGAGAGAGGCATTTGGTGATGATGCTGTTTTGGTTCATTCCTCGGGTCAACCTGTTCTGACCAATGAGTGGGGTGTTACTCTCCAATCCCTTCAACAAGGAGCTTTCTATTACTTGGTTCCAATTTCCATGGGCGAGCATGTTAGTGTTCTAAATCATTTTCTTCTTATGAGATTAAATGCATAGCAATTGTGATTGTTTATTGGTTCAAGTTTTAATGCTGTTGTGATATTGGCTTAAATGACTATAAGGTAATCTGTCCAGTGAAAGTATATGTACATAAAATCAATGCGTATTGTGACTTCATGTGTGAAAACTACTCATCAGCTTTTTGTTTACTAATCACTTGTTCTTCCTTGGTTGGCAGATTTGAAATTGCTGAGGTGACGCGCTTGCCGTATGGTTACTGTGCTTCGCTTAGTTTATTTTCTCTCTCTAACGTTCTCAACTGAAGTAGTTTTTTCAGCTACTTATGACTGTTTTACTATCTTCAAATATTGTAGTAGAACTCGAACTACTATCTTGGACCAATGTATTACGTGTTCTATCGGAATCAATATATATATACATATATGTGTGTCTGTGTCTTTGTACAACGAGCTTAGATATCAAAACTTTTTACTTGGCCAAGCTCTATGAGATTGGCTCTGGTAGCAAAGGGCATCGATATACAAGTATTTTTCATTTGTCATGCTAAATAAAGAAACTATAAGATATACATATATAGGTATATGCATATACATTAAACACATAAAATGTTTGTATGATTCACATTACTTGTTCTTCATAGATACATATTTAAGAATTTGGCATGACTGTAGTTAAATTATACACATGCCTGATCAAATTCGAACATGAACCAGCTAGTGAGTTTTTCCTTTTGTTTTTCTTTTCGTGCATATACAGGTATAGATAGACACATTTAAATGTGCAGACGTTCGGAGTGCATAGCAAGATATTTCTAATTTCCTCAGCAATCGTGCATGTACTGATGTCCTTCGAGTACTATACATAAGTAAAAACTTGACATACTTTACAGACAACAGATAAAAATTGGTAAAAGCTCTACAAGTTAGAAAAAATATATGTATCTTCAATTCAATGGGGCATATATGCCCCGGGACCTGAGTTGATACAGTATTCCATGGTGCATCATATAATGATATAACTTCCTAAACTTATGCTCAAGCAAATCATGACCCCTGATTAGCTAACTTGAGAAGCACTTCAAAAGATTGAAATAAGGAACAAATGCATAATGTTAAAGAGTTGGAAATTTTCATTTTAGCTCGTAAATCTTATCTTGTTATAGTTTATAAACAGTAAATATTATTGCTCTTTGAAAAATACAAAAGGTTGCACCATGACCTAAACCCTAGAATGTCTCTAATACGAAGTTTATTTGTATTACAAGAGTGATATGTTAATTCTACCATTGCTTTAAATAAAGAATCCTAAATAGCCTTTGTTTGGCGAGAAAACTAGATAGACTGTAACTGCTAGAATTTTGAAGCTCGCAAGTTCAAACGTACATGCAGGATGGAACTTAAACCCTTGAAAAGAATTTCCATCACTACGGTTTATATGTTCCTATAAACAATATTAGTCTTCTTTACGTGCGGCTTGTGAATGAGTTATATATAAATCATATACAAGATATATAATTACACAATATTATGAGGGCTACAACCAGAGAAACGTAGGTAGAATAAGAAGCTTGCTATCAGTAAATTACTGCACCAACTGATCTGAAAATGAACAAGTAGTTACGTTGCCCACCAATTAGACACAAGCTCATTTTGTTACCCATAGGAACAAATATGAACGAATGAGAGAGGGAGAGAGAGGGTGGGGTGGTTTGTCAACTTTCGGTTGAGTGGTTCAGATTATTTACTTGCGCATTGGTGAGAACAGTGTTAAATTTCGATTTGACTAAGCGATTTGCACACATCAATTGCTCTCTTTCTCTCTGTTCCAATAAGGGAATTCCTCTTCTACGTCAGAGACAAAAGGTAAAGCATGAGTGTTGTGTTTTGCATGAACCATCACATAAGATGTAATCATGACAACAAAGACCAACCCTAGCGTTAGGAAGTCCAAAGACAGTAGAGAAAGAAGCTACGTAAGGACATTTTCGAGATCAGAAGACGGGATTTTTAGTGAGATTCTGTGGATAGAGAACTGAGTATGCATGTGGCAAGGAAGGAGTGGTGGACACGGTCAAATACTGTAACGCTTCCACGAAGGGATTAGGTAAGTAAACAGTCACCTTGATGTGATTATCACATCACATTATATTCATTTTCTTTTTTTTTTAATTTCTTGTGGATCTCATCTAAATCTAATATTCACGTTTAGGTCTTTTGGTTCCCTCTTTTTGTCTTTCTTTGGCCTATTCTCAACTTTTTCAAATTTTAGCAAACACAACTGTAGCTCTTCTGATCGTCTAGTCTGTCTCCATTTTTGTTCCTCTGAACAACTCGTTGTTCTCTATAAATTGTCTTTTATATCCTTCAATCATAGACTTTGCTTATATCTTAATTTCTAGGTAACTAGCTTGGTTTGATCTTATAACCAATTTTCGTGACTGCTACATTAGAGAAAACGAACATAACACTAGAATAAAGCTTTAAAATATAGTTGTTAAGAAGTTGTTTTATATAAGCTACAAATTAATATTTCGTTTTACAACTGAGTCACATAGACATTTGAATGTTTTCGTTATTTCTGTGATCAATTTATGGGTTTGGTTCTTTCAACAAGTTTATCGGGTGTGGCATGATTATTGTATACGATTATTAGGATTTGATGATTAGGGTCCAAATTTATGACTAATTAACTTAGATCTCTCTGGTTATCTCATAACCCTAAATAAGTGACTTACAAAAAGTTATGCTTAGATAATTTATAATCTAATTTAAACTAGTGAAAGAGGTAAGAGAGGAGCATTAACCTTTTCTTTATTATAAGTATAGCATAAAGGTTATTATACAAGGTTCAAAAATAACAATCATGTCTTCTAATATAGGTGTTCTTAATATCATTTTAATATTCATATATCAACTATTAAGGTATGTAGAATGGTAGTTGATGATCGTATAGTTTGTTTGTATTGTTCTATCACTATAACAAAAGTGACATTTGACCATGAAAAAATTCGCCACGTTTTTCACTAATCATTGCTAATAGCTTTTGTCTATACTTTATTTTCGTAGCAAAAAATTATTAGTGACATTTTAAGAAATCATTGCTAATATATTTTGGCTATGTTTAGTTTTTGTAGCTAAAAATTATTAGTTATGTTTATTGTTTTAACTAAATTTCTATAAATACAACAAAAAAATTTTTGCTATGTTTTTTAAACAAAGTCAAATGTTTTTAGTTACATTCTGTAAAATGTAGTCAATTTTTTAGTATAACATTTTCTTAAAATGTTATACCATGTTAATTATAATTATTTGTGATTTTTTAATCCATATTATTATATATAATATTTAGATTTTTTGTTAATTTATTATACGAAAATATAATATAAAAATAATTGATAATTTGCAGCATTGTATATACAAAATAAAATATCATTAAATTATACCAACAAAAATAATATTCTTTGTATACAAGATTTTAATTACAACTTTAAAATATCATTAAATTACACCAACAAAAATAATATTCTTTGTATACAAGATTTTAATTATAACTTTAACAATTCTTATAAACAAAATGATAAATACAGAGACCAGTTTAGAAATTATAAATGCTAAGATTACAAAAAATATTACAATGTAACTAGAATGACTCGGGGCTTATCTATGTCGATGAGAGCAACTTTATACATCGGCCATCATATACAAAAGATTAGCCATAAGAATTATGAAAGCAACTTCAAGATCGGTAGAGTGCCTGAAATTATATATAATTAAACTAGTTTATTTTCAATTAGGAAAGAAAAAAGGAGGGTGGCGGAATGGAAAAATAATCCAGCAAAATATTTATTGAAAATCATTAAGTACCTTCCAAAGTACTTATTCTTTATCACATAAGCACTCAAAAATCCAACCTTAGAGTGAAACAAAAAAGCAAGTGTTGTAACATATATGCATTGGGTGCATCTATAGCTTTAGCAAACTTTAAACAATAAGAATAAACCTTGATGAAGAAAGACAAACATGACAGTTTAAAAGTACTTCATCTCTAAAGCTCCAGGACCATCAATCACTAATATGAATTTTAAGTTGCAAGTGAATCTAAATTTCTTAAAGATGCTAACAACTAAATATCAATGTCAAAAGTTGGAATTGTTGGTTTTGAATGTCTAATTTCAGCACTCTTATATAGCCATTTTCTAGTAAAATATGGACTTCTGATGTAAATATAAAACTTGAAATTGCATACTCAACAAGCACCAATAATAAAACTCTCCCCAGGTATACGTGAAAGAATGAAAGAACTATGAACAACACATCAGCTATAACATCATTAACCACACCTTCTCTAAAGAATATATTGTATAGTAAAGGTGTTTGTTCCTGGTGACATGCAATCAATAAGACAGAATTAAATAGGAGCATAATCATTAATTTAACCTTTCTACTTCTTCAAAATTAATTTTTAATCTACGCGTTAATTCAAGTCCTTTACAATCATCTACTATGTCTACTCTTATAGGGGGAGTCCATATAACACCTAATTCTTTCTACAAGATTTTGGAGTTAAAGACACAATATAAAACATATGATCGCACTAAATTTGCTCAGGAATGTTGTTACCTGGTAAAATTCATTAGCTTTTTCGTTGGGCACAACATGGATTTACAGGCTTTTGGGCTATAGAATGCTAAAGAAGTTTCTGGGAGAACCTGAATTAGCCATAATTATAACACACTCATAAACAAAGAACTCGCAAGATATTGCAATTATTAACCTTTAAGACATCAATCTGAACAAGGCATCCATAAAATATAGAAAAGCCATTTAATCCATTAGAATTCCATCAGTTTACTACTCCAAGTTCAGAAGCAACCCTATCATTTCGGTTTACGAGAAGAAAACTTTTCAGTTAATTGAGCATATTTAGCAACAATCTTAAAGTAAGAGTGCATACAGGTAAAATTATTCCTTTTAGATGACTTTGAGGAGCAAGGATAGGCAAGTCCTCGGAATGAACAACTGCAGATTGTCTTTATTGATTCTATTTCTAGACCCCTTTATGTTTTTTCTTCATGGACAGAAATAAATAACATGTGGCATACCCCTCCTCCTAATAGAACACATTGCACTGAACCCCAAGAAAGAAAAATAAACTAATTAAAGATAATATTGAGCATAAACATCGATATATAATCATATATCAATAGAGAGAGCTCAAAGATAGTTTTTCATTCTACTAACAGATATGGATCAAAAGAATTCATGCAATAATTATCTGTTTTTACTTTTTATAGCTACAGAGAAACTAGTAGCCCCCTATATTTTCCACAAGATATTTACTTACAGAACTGCTTGTTGGAAAACAAAACTCAAAACTAAAAAACATTAGAAAAAGTAAATAGACACATGTTATTTATAGTCGCAACCACTAAGTTTCGACAACCATTTTTCACTTTCCAGTAACATTCACTAACCCAACACTCCCCATAACCTCTTCTCGATGAAACTCACTAACCTCCTCACTGACCCTTTCTCTGTTGCCTCTTCATCACCCCTACCACAGTCGCTGCAACTTTTCCTCTCCTTCAGGGAATCAAATTTTGGTAAAGATGGGAGTTCAAGTTTTAAAACTCCAACTTTAGAATTCCTCAAATTTTGGTAGCTCAGGTATTTCAACCATTTTAAATTAATGAAATCAAAAAAACAGTAATAGAAAAAGAGAAGAAAGAAACGTAAAGGCTAATTCACTGAACATAGTGAATCGATGAAAGAAGATATTGTCGACTATGGATCGAGAGCGTACCTTTTGTTTTCATGGAGGAAGAGAAAAGAAGAGAGAAAAGGATGAGACATAGTGTTTTTGGTTCTAGGTTTTTTTTAAAGTGCCCTTCAGTTTCATGGAGGAAGAGGAAAGAAAGAGTAGAGGATGAGAGATGAGTGTTTTAGGCTTTAAGGCATTTTTTTAAGCACACTTGTCATTTTTGTTCCCTCTTGTAATTATTTGGCACATTAAATGGTCGCCAAAGGGTCAATAAGGGTTTTTTTAACACCAAATTAGGACCCTTTGGCGACAATTTTTGAAAAATCATCCCTAAATGGTCCACATTTTGCGACGTTTTTAGAAATCATCGCTAAAGGGACCCTTTAACGATGATTTTTGGTCCTAATTTTGTGATGATTTTTAAAAATGTTGCCAAAGGTTTACTTTTAGCTACGATTTTCAAAACGTAACAAAAAAACGTGGCCAAATGTCTACCTTGTTGTAGTGATAACTTATACATATGGTATCACAATATGTTTCAATACATTTTATACCCTTTACATTTAAATATGTTAAATTTTCAGGTTAGAAAAACATAATTAAATATTTTAAGAAAATTTCCTAATTTAATTTGTATGAAAAAGTAGAATTTTTTTCTTATGATTAAATCATGAGGATAGTTAATAACTATGTAAAAGTAGGTTGGTGATCAATTTTATGGCTTTTATTATTAAATCATATTGTTTTCATATGAATAAATTATGAGAATGGTAAAGAACTTCACTATGTTGTTAATCAATTATGTAACTTTTTAATACTTAAAATATTATGTTTTTTTAATGATTTCTATTATTTTTTGTTGTCCCTTATTTTGTCATGTATTTAACATATTTCATTTTTTAGATCACATCCATTGATCAATCAACCCTGAGTTACAAAGGTTGAAAGCTCCTAATTTTTTAGAACGAGTTAGATAGACCATTTGGTAGATCAAACTCATTATTTGGTTGACCAGATAAGGGTTGTTCAAGATTTGTTTTTCATACACATAATTGTAATATAGGCTAACTTATTCAATTACCTTCCAAATTATTTTATCTCTTAACTTAATATTATTATTTTCCTAAAAAGGGTAATTGTGCATGAGTTTAGTTAGATAATATAATGGTTAGTGAATGATACAATTATTATGACTTGATGATGTTAGATATTCACTTATTTCAAAAGTAAAAATATTAGATTGTACTTCAATTATATTGACATTAGTGAATGTTTGTTAAATGTTGGTGTTTATTATTTGAATTTGAAGGATCTTATAAATTAGTTATGAATAATGAAAAATATGAAATTAACAAAAATTTAACCAATAAGAAGTCATTCACTTTATGACATAAAAGACTTGGTTATATGTGAAACGAAAAGTTGATAGGTTGACTAAGAATAAAATCCTCCCTAATGTAGTTTACGACGACGTTGTTAGTTCCTGTGTAGAATGTATTAGAGGTATGCTCACTACAAGTATGAAGTTCTTGATACCATTATACTATAAGGAATGAGATTTTGAAGATTATTCACACAGATGTTAGTGAACCTTTAAACCTTGCCATTAATGGAAAGAAGTTATTTTTAATTTTTATTTATGATTACTCTCGATATGGTTACTCGTATTTTATCAATAATAAGTCTAAGACCTTAATAAAGTTTAGAATTTTCAAGGTAAAGATCATGGAGCATCTTAATATACCCTTAAAGATTGTTAGGTCAGACCATTGTTGAGAGTATTATAGTAGACATGGTGATTCAGGAGAGAAAGAAACTTTTGCTAAGTGTTTAGAGGTTTGTGGTATAATTGTATAATAGACCATATTAGGTACATTTGAGCGGAATGGAGTAGTAAAGAGGCATAATCACACACTAAAAGACATAGTGAAGAGCATTATGGTGAGACCTAAGTTTTTAAATATATGTGGATGGAAGACACTACATCCTAAATTATGTTTCAAGTAAGTTGTTTCTTAAAACTTCTTTTGAATTATGGACGATAGAAAAGTCCAGTTTGAATCATTTGAAGGTTTAGAGATGTCAAACTAATATAAAGACCCATAGCCTACTAAAGAGAAAGTTAGATCCTATGACAACTTATAGTTTCTTTATAGGCTATCCAGAAGGTTTGAAAGACTATACTTTTATTATCCTATTTATAGTAATAGAATTGTAGAGGCCTTGACTACAAAGCTTTTGGAGAATAATATATGTATAATTGAGAGATAAGGAAACTAAAGAACCTAAGATAATAATAATGCACATTCCTATAATTAATGAGAGAGTTTTAGAGGTGTGTATGGAAGAATAATTAAGTTTTATCTCCTAATGATAAAGAAATAGATGTTATTGAACAAGTTAATACTCAGCTTGATCCTATAACACCATGGGGACGTTTGTAAAGAGTTAAGAGGTGTACACCCTTTACTGAATTTATTTTTCATATGGGTAAGGCTAACTATATTTTGAGAGAGATTGTGGAAATTTTTACTTATGAAACAATTAAGAATGGCCATTCTAATAGATAGATGACAATTATGGAGGAGGAAATTCAATATATGGAAAATCATTCATGATGTTTAAAACTTGTCTAACATTCTAGATAGATTGAAATCCATTAGCTATAAATAAGTATTTAAAATTAAGAAAGATACTAAAAGCAAGGTTGAGAGGTTAAAAGCAAGACTTAAGGTTAAGGGGTAACTTAAAAAATAAGAGTATACTAATATAAAACTTTCTCACATGTCTTAACTAAGGATTGATTCCATTATGGATTTAACATCCCATTTTAATCTTAAACTTCAACAAACGAATGTCAAGAGAACCTTCTTAAATGGTGATCTAGTGGAGAAGGTATATATACATCATTCCAAGGGCTTTAAGAAGAAAAGGAATGAGCATCTAATTTGTAGGTTAAAGAGGTCAATTTATATATTGAAGCAAACATTTAGTGGTACTTAAAACTTCATAAGGCGATCATAGCTTTGAATTTTAAAGAGAAAGCACTTGGTCACTTATATATACTCTAAACTCATTAGGAGCATATTTGTGTTTTTGTTTTTGTGTGAGGATGGCATATTGCTAGTTAACAATGATTTGAGCAAACTATAGAATATGAAGAAGATGATTTTGAAGAATTTTACATGAAAAATATTAGGCAGGCAGATTTTATTCTTAAAGTAGAGAGCTATATAAAGATAGATTTAAGATGACTTAGTACTTAACTCAAAAGACTTATACTGATAGAGTGTTAAAGAGGTTCAATGTATAAGAGTATATGCCTAATATATCACTTATACTTAAGGTGATAAGTTGAGCAACGAGTAGTTTGTTTATAATAAGGTCAATTATGCACTAGGCTTGATGTTAATTTAGTAGCCAGTGCTTTTGGCATATATTTGTCCATGCTTGATCATGAACACTAGGTTGCAACAAAGAAAGTATTACACAATATGCATAAGAATAGAGATTATATAATGGTTTATAGATATTTAGATGATCTAGATATTATTATATATGTTAATGTTGACCTCAATGTTTATGAACACTGAGTTGCAGTAAAGAAAGTATTACACAATATGATATGTAGATGATCTAGATATTATTATATATGTTATTGTTGATCTTAGTGTTTGTTTAGATGACAAAAATCCTACTATATATTATATCTTTATATTAACTAAAGGAGTTGTGTCTTGGACGAGCTCTAACCAGATTGTTATATCAATTTTCAACTATAGAACCTAAGATTATAGCTTGTTTTTAAGGTATGAGCATATGTCAAGTGGTTGAAGAACTTTACTCTAGAGCTTAAGATTGTCAATTTGACTTTTAGGCCTATTAAGATTCGTCGTAATAACTCATATATTGTATTTTCTTTTCCAAGAAGACAAAGAATACTAATGGATCCAAGTATGTTGAACTTAAGTGTTTTAATATTTAAGGATCAATAGATCATATTGATGTATTTTGTAAATGTATTGGTACCATGTATATGTTAGCCAACTCATTAACTAAGGGACTTAGACACATAGACTTTCATATACATGTAGGTAATATGAGTATTATGTTGTATTGTAATATATTTATGTAGTTGGAGTTTATAAAGTTTATGTCACATGTTTATGGTACTTAAGATTAGTGAAATTGCATTTTTGTATTTGTTTATTGTAATGTGCTAATTAAAATGTATATGATTAGTTATCTTGTTGTATATGAGGACATATGATTTTTTTAATCTTCTTTATGAAAGCAAATGATTTATACCATGATTCATTTTTAAATCATGGATCTTTATATAACGAACCTTGTTTTAGCGATTAATCTTTATATGAGATTAATGGTTTCTTTTTTTGATAATTATTAATGGTTTCTTTTAGAGATAATGAATCATATTTTTAATATCAGAGTCTCAATTTAAAATGGAATTCATGTGATTATGTATGGTTTATAATTTTAGGGGTCACATATACAAGCTACGTTGCATTAATAATACACCAAAGGATTCAATTAGTGAATTATTTATACTTGTGATTATGCTACAATATCAATTGTTCACTGAATTGAAATCTACACGTTGAGATTCTTTCAAAATTGTGTATACACTTCTTAAATTTATTATTTAAACCAATCGAATTGTTTTCAAATTATTTTTAAAGAATTTTTTAATTCCCTATTAGTTTTATCCAAAGAGGGGGGGAGGTTAAACTATTTTATGTGAGCTACAATTGTTTAATCTTTCAATTTACAACTGAGTCAAGTAGAGACATAAATGCATTTTGTTATAATCATAATCCTTTTATGGGTTTGGTCTTCTCATCATATAGATTGAGACTACTCAAATATCTAATAAAGAAAGAGAGGAAAGTGGACTCTAAAAAGCTGGAATGGCTCAGAGGATCAAGAATCTTTCTTTAAACAGTCTTCTAGGATCAAATGGCTTAGAGAAGGGGATAGGAATACGAAATTTTTTCACAACTCAATCCTTGCTAACAGAAACCGCAACAACATCCATTCCTTAGTAATAGGAAATGGGAACAGGATTGTCAATCTGGAAGAGATCCAAGATCAATTTCTTAAATACTTTCAGGGATCCATAAGGCCAAAAAAGGTTCTTCACTCTTCCAAAGTGTTTGTGGAAAATCTTTTCCCTCATTCCTTGCCTGATAACCTTTCTAATTCTCTTATTGCTGCAGTCTCAGCATAAAAGATTAGGAAGGCTTTCAATTAACTCAATCCTAATAAGGCTCCTGGTCCGGATGGGTTTAATCGGTTTTTCTTTGGACAAACATGGCATATTATTGGAGAGGAAGTTACCTATGTCATCCAAGATTTTTTCCACCATATGAAACTACTCAAAGAGCTTAACTCCACTTTTATTTCTCTCATTCCGAAAAAGGCTCAACCCTCAACAGTGTTAGATTATAGTCCCATCTCTTGTTGTAACATGCTCTATAAGGTGATTGCAAAAATCATAGCAAATAGGCTTAAAGAGTTTCTTCCTCATATTGTAAGTCAAAACCAAAGTGCTTTCATAAAGAACCGTCGAATAGGGGATAACATCTTGTTAGCCCAAGAAATTTTCAAGAACTACCACCTTTCTAATAATCAGAAGAGATGTGCTTTTAAAGTGGACCTTCAAAAAGCCTATGATTCCATCCAATAGGATTTCCTCCTAAATGCTTTAGTAGCTATAGGCCTTCCTTTGAGGTTTATCGAGTGGATCAAAGAATGTATCACTTCACCTTCTTATTCAATTTTGATCAACGGCCAATCCTCTAAATTTTTTAGAGGGAAGTCCAGGCTCAGGGAAGGAGATCCCTTATCTCTATACCTCTTCATTATTTGTATGGAAGTGTTCTCTAGGAGTTTAAATGATTGAATATCTCGTAGCCCTGACTTCAAACATCATTGGAGGTGCAAAACTCTTAAAACTTACCCATATATTTTTTACAGATGACCTTTTGATGTTTTGTCATGCGGATCTGAGTTCAGCTCAAACTTTGCTTAATTGTTTGTCTACCTTCTCTAGGTTTTCTGGCATGAACATGAACCCTTCCAAGAGTCAGTTTTTTCTCTCTTCTGATATGGACCACCTTTCCCATTAATTGGAAGTTATCTCAGGGCTTAAGAAAGGTTCTCTCCCTGTTCGGTATTTGGAGGTTCCTCTGCTTACGGGTAGGTTATCTAGGAGGGATTGCTTATCCTTATTGGACAAAATTGATGCTAGGATTAACAAATGGACCCACAAATACCTTTCATATGCTGGTAGACTCAAATTAGTAATTTGGGTCCTTTCTTCCTTTCAAGTGTACTGGATGACCCATTTTGTTCTTCCTATCTCCATCTTAAAGGATTTAGAGTCAAAACTTAGGAATTTTTTGTAGGCTAGGAAAGTGGGTTCTCTTTCTTCTGCTAAGGTTAAACGGAGTGACATCACTCGACCAAAAAGGGAGGGGGGGTTAGGCATTAAGCTTTTGTCAACATGGAATTATGTATTGCTAGGGAAAAGGATCTAGTATCTGTTTAATGATAAGGAAGCTTTATGGGTTCAATGGGTGCACTCTATAATTTTGAGAAGGAAAATTTTTTGAAGTGCTCAACCAACCACTAATAGTTCTTGGAGTTGGAGAAAAATCTTATTCGTAAGGGATAAATTAGGGAACCATTTCAAATTTAGGATAGGGAATGGAACTACTTGTAACATCTTGTTACCTATACGGCTAGAGCAATTATTTATGAGACATTTATATGACTTAAGATAAATGCATGTTAGACATAAGTTATTTGTGACTTACATATTATTTTGGTACATTCATATGATTGTGCATGCTTTCATTGGCATTTCCAGGTAAATGGAATTACGTATGACAAATAGTGATTATGACAAATGGTGAATCAGTGAAGATAAATAGCATACGTGAGGGACAAGCAATGGACCCACGTATTATATTGTTTAAGTTAGGAAGAATCCACTACAGTTTGTAATTATGACAAATGGTGAGTCAGTGGAGATGAATAGCATACGTGAGGGAAATGGAATGGACCCACGTATTATATTGTTTAAGTTAGGAAGAATCTACTATAGCTCCCATTCTTCACTGAAACCCTCCACATTGTAATTCTCTTCCCTGACCTTCATCACCGAATAGCCATTTAGTAGCTTTTGTGGTGCTAACTTCCATTTCAGTTTTAGAGTACCTGTTAAGCGAGTAAGTGATTGTAATGTTGTTTTCACTGTATAAATAAGCATGTGCATGTTGGATATACATATCTGCATGAAAAGAGGTTCACAGTGTAAAGAATAGATATGAGGGCTCTGGATGTTGGTTGAACTGAAAAGTGAATGCAGAAGAAAGAAAATGCAGAAATAATACACAAGTATGAATAGTAGTCTGTGATCTTGATATTTATGTGAGTTTTGGCTTTTTGAGTTGTGTAGTGTTCTGGAGTTGAAAAGGAAGTGGTGTAGATGATGTTTTCATGCTTAGAGGTATAATAGCAATGAAAATGATGTATCGAATTCGTATAGGCATGAAAGGTGATATGTTCTGCTTCTTCTGTTTTCTGAATCGTCAGTCAAGATGCATTCTTCTATGAACCAACTCCTTCTGTGATGACGTCAATTTCTTCTGGGTGACGTCATCTTCTTCTGTATTACTTCGTCTGTGTTTTGATTCCTCTGTGAACAAACTTCTTCTATATGGCTTTGTCTGTGATGACGTCAGCTTCCTCTAGGTGACATCATCTTCCTCTGTAGTGCTTCGTCTGTGTTACTATTCATGAACTTAGTCTGTGTTACTGTTCATGAACTTCGTCTGTGTTACTGTTCATGAACTTCTTCTGTGTTACTGTTCATGAACTCCTTCTGTGTTACTGTTCATGAACTCCGTCTATGTTACTGTTCATGAACTCCTTCTGTGTTACTATTCATGAACTCCTTCTGTGTTTTGTTCACGAACTCCTTCTGTGTTGACGTCATCTTCTTCTATGCTTCTTCTGTGATGACGTCATCTTCTTCTGTGTTTTGCTTCTTTAATTTTTAAAATATACCTATCTTCTGTTCCATTTTTGACCCCTAAGAAGAAAGAATTGGCCTTTAAGGTCTTAATAAAAGTTGTAGATCTTGAAACCCTCTTTAAAACCATATAAAGAACACCTTGATCCGATATCTCCAGAGAAAGTCATGGCAATTGTAAAATATCTTCTGTGTTACTGTTCCTAAACTTCTTCTGGGTTACTGTTCATTATCTATCTTCTGTCTCATTTTCGACCCTTCAGAAGATAGAATCTGCCTTTGAAGTCTTCAAAAAAGTTGTAGATCTTGAAGTCTCCTTTGGAAGCGTCCTAAGATGATCTTAATCCAACATCTCTAGTGAAAGTTATCTCATTTGTTCCGAGACAAGTTCAGTATGATTGAAGACA
>JAOTAY010000002.1:34163234-34182937 GCA_025629805.1 Erythroxylum baracoense | reverse complement strand
ATACCCCGTTAGGAGACGGGAGTATGTCTACTGCATGAGAGAGAGAAGAAGAGGTTGGGATCAGTTCGCGTCTGCATATGTCTAGTGACTTGTTTGTATTTTCCGCAAATTACTGTATTAATTTGCATTCAGTGATTTCAGTTGTAAGTTTTGAAATTTGTATTAATTTTGAGAAATTTGTACTGAAAGAATTTGTACTGTATATTTGGAAATGGGCCCAAGTGGCTAATAAAATGTGTTTGCGATTTTTATTGTGTTGTATCATGTTCTGCTTCCTGTTTACATAGACAAAGCGTTTTTGAAAAGAAAAAGTGGGCACACAATAAGTGATAAGTGTAAAGTGTTTTAAAAAAAATTTATACCGTCTTTTGCTAAGAGATATGTTAAGTGATGTGACACGCCACCCTCGCGGGGCACGGATCCGAGTATCACTGTCGATGTCGGGTTCGGGTTCAGCGGGAGTGGGGTGTTACAGTTTAGCCTTCATCTTAATTAGTTTTACATTTTTCACTCTCAATCTAATTCATTCAAAACAATTTAGCAAAAATTTCTTTAACACAACTTATTTCATCAATTTACAAAAGCATTAGGCACAAATAAGAAGTAAAAACGAAGTTCTCAAATGTCTTTAAAATGCTCAAAATATCACAAATTTACAAGAAGGAAAAATATATCCACCTTCACACCTATTTAAAACATTGTCCCTAATGTTCAAAAGTGAAACACAAAAAAAAGAGAAAATAGGAAATAAAATAGAGAAGAAAAAGAAACGGTCGTGTTTTTCCCTTTTTCTTTTAAATGGGGAATTTAGAGAGAGTTCATGATAGGTGGGTTAGCTATATGGGTTGGTTGTTACCGAGGGGCTCATTAAGGCGTAGTTTGTGTGGCAGGTGTATGAAAACAGGGGAGTTTAAAAATTTTTGGGTCAGACACGACCGTGTATACAATTATGATCTAGATCATATCCTCAAATTATCCTCAATTTATCGCACTAGCACACAGTTGTAGAGACATACACAATCTACGTACATGAGAGTGTCCAAATTTATACGAGCATTTCCAAATCTACACAGCCATATATCTTCACAAATGAACTCCTTCATCTCCACACATTTACAGTTGTTACATATTCCAAGGACACAGGCATGTCCAATACCTATTTGACCATGTAGAATTCCATATAGGCTATTTATGACGAACAACTCTAAATCCTTGTTTTCTTCTCCGATTCTTGTTTGCTAATTGGTACAAGAGAAATAATTAATAGTAAGGGGATTGATTAATTTTCCAATAAAGAAAATAAAGGAAATAATAAAATGAGGGTTTTCAATAAAACAAACCTTGGTTTATGGTTGCTTTCACTTTTGGAACCATAAATAATCATTGGTACAAAATCATTATTTTATAAATCATATATTCAATGTGATGCTAAATATAAGTCTTTCTTTAGGAATAGCTAATAAAAAATATGTAATTTAATTAACCCTTATTGCTTAACAATTTTAGATACGATCCAAAATTTAATTTAACAATAGCTTAGGAGAAGAAAGACCATCGAAGCAAAATAACACAGCATCCATGGTTGCATTTAATTTAGTTAAATGTTTTTCTTAAGAGTAATAATTTCTGAGACAACAAATTAAAACTCTTAATTGCTACAAATGAGTAAAAGAATTGATTATTCAAACATCTAGTAAATGATTATTTCAACCAATAAACTAATTGCGCGCATTAGAAATCAATTAAAAATAATTATAAAATAAAAGCATAGAAAAGTAATTCATACATGAATAAATAAAATACTTCACCGCAAGACCTAATTACCTCCTAATCTTTAAAGTTCTAAAATTCTTCCACTTCCTTCAACCAAGAATAAAAGACTTAAGGGGTACTTGGTTAGATGGTATCAGAAGAAAGGAATTGGTAAGGAATGAAAAAATATGGTTAGTAATGCATTATGATTAGATGCACATTGTTTTTATATCCTCTTTTGGGGTAATACTTCATACCCCTAATATAGTGAAGAATGGATGGTGAGTAATAGAAATCATATTCATTTCTATTCTTTACTATATTCATTATAAATTTTATTACTATTCTCCCAACCAAGCACACCTTGTCAACAACGATCATGTCTACCACTAGAAACTATAAAAGGACTCTCGAAAATGTGCCTTGAAAATGGATGCATTCCTCCTATACATTTTGACTCTATTTATAGTCATTGAAACCCATATGAAAATCTTATGATTGTGATTTTTTGAATCCCCCGTATTATGACTTCATTGATTTTCATCCAGATCTATTTAAAATTTAAATTAAGGTTCAATATTTTTCCAATCAAATATAGCATCTTCAAACCTTATCCTACATCAATAAACAAAATATATTAAAATAAAATTATAGAAGATTTTAATTGTTAAAAATAAGGCAAAATTACGAAATATGATGTACAAGCTGTTGTGGTTAGTTCAATTTACCTAGCCAGGCTTTTTCGCTTGAAAAGAAAATAGCCATGATACTTGTGTTATAATATCTAATTTATTTTATAAATTCATGCACGATACTATTACGTGATGAACAAACCTCTTTGATTCTTTTAGTTCCAGGTAGAGGTGGGGCATTGATTTTAAGAGTCGTTTTCGTTTGAGGAGGCCCAAAATTTTCTGAGAAGTCCATCGTAGCTTGTGCAGACAACGATCGAAATTTACAATTACAACTACAACACAAAATGATTAGAAGATGAAGAAAAGGGAAATTGTGCAGGGTTATTTTGGATATCTTAACATAGGAACGGTCGCCATCAAATCAAATACCTATCCTTATAGCTTTGAAAGCTCTCGTTTTCTCTTTTAAATATGTAGTTAATTTACTAAATATATAATTAACAAATGGAATTGCTCTAAATTATAGACAGCCTTTTCGAGATAACATTACTTATTACTCAACTTTTACAAACGATTTATACTGAAAATTGCCTTTGTTGAATTTTTAATAACTTATTTATAAAAATTCACCTTTATTGTAAATTCAGTTTTAGATTATACTTTAAGCTCTTTTTAGATATATATATATTTTTAATTTTATTACAAAATTTAGTTAAATTTTCTTACAACATTAAATTTGAAATAAAAACCATAAAACCGCGTTTCTTTCTTTACAGCTTTGCATTTTTTTTTCTTCTCTTTCGTTAAAGTTAAAAGAAAACATAGAACCTCCGAATCGTTTTGAGGTAATTCTCTCGCGTGTCTTGCCAACGTCCCGTTTCGAAAAAAATATTCAATTCAAAGACGCGAAGCTTAAGCGGAAATTTCTTCAAGCTGATAAAAAAGAGACAATTCTTTTGGATTTTGTTTTCTTGAATCGGAATCAAATGGGAGCATACAGAGCAGACGATGATTACGATTACTTATTCAAGGTGGTCTTGATCGGAGACTCCGGCGTCGGAAAATCAAATCTTTTGTCTCGTTTCACGAGGAATGAGTTTAGCCTCGAATCTAAGTCCACAATTGGCGTCGAATTCGCGACTCGTAGCATTCGTGTCGACGACAAGGTCGTCAAGGCTCAGATTTGGGACACCGCTGGCCAGGAAAGGTCCGGTCTCTCTCTCTCTCTTTCTTCATTTATACATTTAATTTCTAGATCTCGATCTATTTAATCCAAGTTCCACATCTTTTGATCCTAGATTGCGGGTTTTGAAATGGGTTTTCTTTGCTTTGTTTTTTTTTTAATAAATCGTTTTGTTTATTAACACTGCCTGTTGAGATTTTGACGATTTGGGATTGTGTGGTTAATGGGATTATGGTGACGAGTTGGGCTGCATTGTTTGTGGAAACTTGAAGGAAATGAGGGGGAAAGAATTTAGTACAAGACTAAATGGACGATTGCACGTTTTGGTTTGAACTTCAGTCGTACTTATAGAACAAGTCCTCAGAATTGCTTAAATGAGCAATAGATTGTCATAGAAGGTAGTTTTTTAATTAACATGGAAAAGCCATAAAATAGTTAAAGAGTGACAAATCTGCGAGATTAAAGTTATTGGTATGGAGGAGGTTTGTGGGGCTTAAATTTATAGAAATAGGTTAGGAGGGAAACAAATGGAAGTTTAACGGATAACTAAGGATTTGATGGATTGGTTTGGAGACCATAGAAAATTGACAAAAAAACACAAGGATGGTTGAAAAAATTGAAGAGTAAAAAGAGTGAAATTCAAGTCCATTTCTTGTCTTTTCTCCGATGCATGTTTATGCAATTTGTACTTAAAAGATTCGACTTTCTTGTGTTCAGGCTGATAAGTAACTTCACTGTGGATTCCGATCTCTAAATGTATTAAAACTAGCAAAAACTTAATTACAGAAATCCATCTATTTGTTAATGTCAAATTTCACCGTCAAACTCAATGTGCCTTCATATGCTCTGGTTGAGTTTCTCTACAGTTAGCTTAGCTGAGGTAAGTTACCGTGCACTACATCATATAAATATAAGATATTTCTCTAATGGTGGAACTCGCTGAAGAGGGTAAAGATATAAGGAAAGTAGAAAAGGATCTTAATGAGAACGTCTGTTTGCTGACCTTTGGTAGTTGCATGAAACATAGACGAGCTCATGAACAATTTTGATTTCCAATTATCATTGGAAATAGCTGCTGATTAAATCTGGGCAGTTCCTAGTATTATCACACGAGTATAGTTATGAAGTAGGAGATTGCTTCGTTTTGCCTAATTGCACCTCATGGCATCACTTCTTGTCCCACCCAAGTTTTCTTTTTCTTCTGCTTGCCCGGCCGAAATATTCCATCTTCACCATCCGTATATTTTCCCTGACACAGGTACCGAGCAATAACAAGTGCATACTATCGAGGTGCCGTTGGAGCTTTACTGGTTTATGATGTCACTCGCCATGTTACATTTGAAAATGTTGAGAGATGGTTAAAAGAGCTCCGGGATCACACTGATGCTAACATTGTGATAATGCTAGTAGGAAACAAGGCAGATCTTCGTCACCTTCGAGCAGTTTCAACAGAAGATGCCCAGTCTTTTGCCGAACGAGAAAACACCTTCTTCATGGAGACATCTGCCCTTGAATCTATGAATGTTGAGAACGCATTCACGGAAGTGCTGACCCAGATTTATCGAGTTGTAAGCAGGAAGGCTCTTGACATCGGCGACGATCCAGCTGCTTTGCCCAAAGGACAGACCATCAATGTCGGAGGCAAAGATGATGTGTCAGCTGTTAAAAAGGCTGGATGCTGTTCAAATTAAAAGACTTGGGACTTCCTTTTCTTATGTTATCCCGTCGGTTGATGAAGAAAAAGGTCTAAACGTGTTACCTTGGAGATCTAATTCCCTTGTTCATATCATAGGTTTGTTCTGCCATATGAGAATGTTACTTCAACAAAACATTTCAAAACTGTCTTCCGAAACTTATCAGTTAAAGAGTTAGGATCTGATATTCCTTTCTAGACTTTCTTATTTTGCATTCTCGATTCACTATGATTGTGTTCAAAGAGTTTGTTTATTTGGGTTATATTATATACCATTTAAGGTTGCTTTATCTTTACATTGTTGTACGTCCTTTTTTGGGTAAACGGCGACTCACAAGCACACACATAACTAACCAGGTAAACTTGAGGACCTTGAAGATATTGTTACTTTGTCCGGATACCTCAATTTGATGAGCTTCGCTGCTGCTTGACACTAGATTGACCAGCTTTTCATTTGGTTGCTCCTCTTCCTCGTAGGGATGAGAAAATCATAAGAGTGATAATATGATGTAGTTTTCTGGTTTTTTGAAGCTGCTGTGTATATCAAGCATACCTAACCTAGTTAGCCAGTTGCCCGGTAGCAATGCTCGCAAACATTTTGAGATTAATTACAAAATTTACCTGCACATGGCCACATAAACTCATCCACTAACAATCCGTCAAATCCACACGACACTTGGAAAGGATATATTTCCTTCCACATAGAAGCAAATGGCAGATCGCATCAATTTTTACTAGCAAACTCCATTTTTTTGGTGTAAAATAAACTACTTCATATACCGGATATAAGAACATCTGAGTGCAGTTAAGAGAAAGGTTGTGACA
The DNA here is from genome assembly GCA_025629805.1 of Erythroxylum baracoense. Classification (NCBI taxonomy): domain Eukaryota; kingdom Viridiplantae; phylum Streptophyta; class Magnoliopsida; order Malpighiales; family Erythroxylaceae; genus Erythroxylum; species Erythroxylum baracoense. The sequence goes on along the minus strand of JAOTAY010000002.1, from coordinate 34,176,849 downwards.
TCTGCAACACCAAGGTGAAGCATATCAATCAAAACCCCAAACCAGTTGGATAAGAATCAAAATAGACTTACCGAATCATGGGCGAGGTTTATTAGCATCGTCAGAGGAAGACCCATCGGTCCTGAAAGAAGGGAGAGGGTTGGAGCCCTTGATGATCCAGCCGAGAGCGAAGAATGAAATACCGGCGAGAATAGCAGTGCCCCAGGCGTGAGAGTACCATCTGCTGTACTGCTTGATAGCGAACCTCCATTGCTCCCTCAAAGTTGCGGCGTCAGGGTTGGATGGGTCGGGCGGGTTTGGGTACGAGATCTTCTGCCCACCAGAGAAATTGCCCCCACCAGCTTGCCCGTTGGAGCCACGTGAGGGAACTTTAGAAGAAGATGGCTGATGAGAATCAGTGTTGGGTTTTGGGGGTTCAGCCATGGCAAAGTGTCTTTCGTCTCCCTAGCAGCTTCTGTGCTAATTTTCTGCTTCGATCGGTGCTTAGTGCTTCTGATTCAATTGACTTGTTTATTTATCTTCTATTCATGCCACCTGTTACGCCATGGAACATTGCATTGCTCATAATGGCTTGAGAATCTCAAAAAATAAAAAATAAAAATAAATAAAATTTGCTCCTCTTACGTCTTAACATTGTTTATATTCAATAATGTTTATAATTTCGCTATTACCGATTAATAATTATACCAAATTAATAACTAAATAATTTAATTTAGGTGCATTAGCCTCTTTATTTTTTAAAATTTAACACACTAACTTGACAACTTTGTGTTAAATTTAAAAAGCTTATTTTACCTAATCTCAAAAGCATTGACATATAAAAGATAATAGTTTTAGTTTGTGAATTGATCTCCAACCTAAACCTCCCAATAAAATGATACCATACACATTGCTGTTCAAACAAAGCTAGGATTATAAGCAACATTCAGATGTAATTACTCTTGCAATACAAACAAAGCTAAGTTTTGCAAGGAGCATCGTGGATATAATTACTTTCTAAGGACCAAAAGGCACAATCAATACTGTGACTGTGAAGCATAAACAACGATCTTTTGTTTGATAATTGCTAACGAAAGCAAATGATTTCTTTGAGGTCGTGCCTATCATCATGATTTCTTCCAGAAATTCATTTTCGAGCTTCTGCCTTCTTCTGCTCTTTTGCTGTAAGAACATATATTTATTTTTTAATTTAGTATGTCAAAGTATAACATACGAAGGCATAGGAAGATTACTGATTGTTACTGAATATTACCTGCTTTCTCTTCTTCCCGCTTCTTAGCAGCTTCTGCCCTTTGTTGTCTTATTAGACTTAGACGCTCTAGATAATATACAAATTAATTTAAACCAAGAAGACCACCTCAAAAACAAGGGAAATGAAAACAAGACAACAGGCTATTCCTCCTAATTAGCAAGTACTAGCAAAAAGATGGATATCACTACATAAAACACTTAACAACTATCATAGTATATGTATCATTTGGAATTCTAACAATATCAGTATCATGTTAATCACTTCACTTCAAGGGTACTAGTTAACTTTGTAGGTGCTTTCTACTTTAGATGCTACCCAAAGTGTCCAACCATCAAGAACAAGCAGATGCTCACTAACCATGTCAAGTGTTCATGATATTCTAATGGAAAACGGATGCAAACACACCTCAATGCTCTTAAGTTCATCATATAGACACACAAAGAAGAACAAACCGTCTAAACTAACCTAAATCTTTCCTTGCTTGTTCTGTTTTTCCCTATTCTTGCAGCCTCATATATCGTTCATGTGCTCTTTGTTTCTCTATCTCCTCTCTGGAAATATATAAAAACACTAGGTTAGAATCCCAGTAGTATAACCGGATAACAGTTTTTTTCCTTATCCAAAAATACTTATTTCAAATGAAACAGATATGTAAAACATTATTTCTTCAGGAACAAATCAACAGAAAGGAATGTTTCCATAAAAACATAAGAAATTCGCAATTACAAACCTTTCACGCCTAGAAAGCTCTGTCGTTTTCCCCACCTACAGAAGAAGAGTAAGACCATTGGTTTTAAACCAAAATTAGAAAGAATGGAGAAGCAGCAAAGTCACCGAAGCTTACATCAACGTCCTTGGCCTTCATATTTTTGGATTTGCTAGATTAGGCTTCTCAATCGCAATGATACCTTGTGTTCCTTTACGCTTTTGCTAAAATTATAAGTGAGAAAAAAGGAAGTTAAAAAAATCAAGCAAGCAAATACAAGTCAACTAAATCTTCCACCAATGCTTTTTCAGCATTAAGTTACCAACATCAGAATCATCTTCAGATCCTTCTTCAGACTCCTCTCCAGATTCTTCCTCATCATTTTCTTCTAGGTGTGCAGCCTCTTCCTATCATGCCAAACAACAACCAAACATTTAGTTTGATCACATAAACAGTCCAACAATTCTCGTAAACACATATATAAACATATAGAGACAGAAGAATGGCTTACTCGTTTGAACGTCCGAGGCCTTGAGGACGTCCCAGCGACTTCAAACATACATCACAAGAGGAAAAGTTTGGAATCAGTATCAGGTATTGCTCCATCTAATCATCATACATTTCACCGTAAGAAAATAGCATGAAAATTAAAGCAATCTCAAATACAACTACAAACCAACTCAAACTCCATATGAATAATGTACCTTAACCAATGAAATCTCAAAATTCTTACACCAACTTAAAAGCCCCAAATCAAAGGAGGTGTTCCAAGTATGTCACAACTCTTTAAACAATAGAATATTCACTATAATCTATCTCAGAGAAAAGTAATTTTCGCAATTAAAACAACATTTAAGTGCTGATTTTGCAACTGAAGACATGCTGCACATAAATAATTAACCCAGAAGCTCAAAAAACATACAGAGAACCAAAATTTAAACTTCTAAAATAGAAACAATACTATGAGAACAGTATTATAAAGAACAGAAAGGGATACCCATCTCTTCGGGAGTGGAAAACATCCGTTGGCCGGTGGGCTTGCCCTTGAACTTTCCCCTACCCATCTTAACCACCGACAAACACCGCCGCGACTGAGCTCAGCGACGGAGATAGAGAAGATCGAATTGAAATTGGAAAGAAACGAACTCGGCTTCAGCTTTAGATAATCCATCCAAAGACCTAGTCGATTGCTACTGCTACTGTGTGGTTGTTCTCACGCAGGGGACTAACTAAGGCTGCAATCCTAACGCTACACGTATCTCGCTTTAGTAAATCACATGGGACCCATTTAACGCTTTCACGTGTCAGTTGGAATGAGATCTTTTTCTGTCCTATTAAATCTTATCAACGCATTAAATAAAACTCTATATAAATATATAAATTAAATTCAATAAAACATAGGTATAATAGAATAAGTGTAACAGATAATTTAACGGAGCGTCGGTGTCAGTTAGTGTGTTATATTTAACCATCACTGTCCCCGGCAATAATCAACAGATGTAAGTGGCAGTTTTCAGAGCTCTTCTGCCTTGTCCGCCGAGTACTTACTGCTGTTACATTTCCTTTTGTTTTTTCATTGAAGTTTTTTTAAAAATAAAAAATAACTTTTTAAATTATTCATGTTAATAAATTTATACTTTTATTATTGATAATAATTACGTATTAAATAAAATTATAAGATAAATTACTTGTAAATTAATTAATTAAATAAATATCATATATAATATTTATAATTATCAGAAAATATTTTATTTTATTTAAATAAATAATTTTAATAATTAAAATTTTATTTATAAATTAATATATATTTTTAATTATTAAAAAAGAAATTTATATACTTTGAAAGATGTTTTAAATTAAAATTATATTTATTAATTAAAATATTAAATTCATAATTCATAATTTTTATTAATAATTAATATTAAATAGTTTAAAATATATATTCATTCAATAGTATATCATATTATAAAAAAAATCACTTTTTATAATTTTCATCAATTAAAAATCAAAAAATAAAATAAAAATAGAAACTTAAAACTTAAAACTTCAATAAACAATTTTTATTAAAAATAAAAATAAACAAGCCTTTAAATTTTATTTATCAAACACGTAACTTCATAAAAATTAATTTTCAAGATTTATCTTAAAAGTTATATGCGTTTGATCGAGTTATTATATCATTTCTTATAAAGATTAAAAAAATGAATTTTTTATATAATTTTATCTATTCTTAAAAAATTGACTTAAATTTATTACAAAACATTTTATAATATTATAAACATAAAAAGACGTTGTGATACATGTATCATCAATATAACTTGATTTTTATAATAAATCCTATTAAGTTATCTTAACAAAATCTATTATAAAAAGGATTAATTACAAAAAATTCTCAAACTTTATTAAATTGTGCATTTATAGTCTGAACTTTAACAAGTAGTCATTAAATACTCAAACTTTCAATTTTTTTTCAAATCTAACATGATGTTAGTATCTCTATTAATATTACTGATACGATAAGTCACGTTAAACGTAAATTTAGACACGTATAATACCTGTTGGATTAAGTTTTATATGTTAGATTTAATTTAAGTAATTAAACAAAATTAAGGACAATCAAAAAATTTTGAAGACAAAGAGTAGAAAACCCTAATTAATTTGGAAATAAAACATTTTGCAATTACGAATATTGCTGCTCCTCTTTGTAGATTGTTTTACCCTTTTCTTCATTGTCGCACACTATTCTTCATTAATTAGAATGCTAAATTGGCATGGTCAAAGGGAGTTCTAAAGGACAAATAAAAGGCTGGATCCACTGACAGTCCCGACTAAAGTAACAATTCTGGTAAATTTCTAACTCTAAGAAGGAGGAACATATTTTTTTTATTGTTTTGGATTCAGATACCACCACTAATCTTCTTAAAGCCTCTAGAAAATTTGTTGGGAGCTTACACTCAGAGGTATGCTTTATGTTCTTTGTGTCATTATGATTAAGACCAACTAAGTATGATATAATTTTGAGTGCTTAGGGATATGAAGAGAATGAGTTACACGAACTTCTATCTAATGATGGACCTCTATGATCAGGACTTTATGGAGATGTAAGAGTACATTACCCTCTGAATATGGGATGGATATCTGTCATTTTTGGCGTAACATGAGTGAGGAGCTAGATTATGACCTGAGCTAAACAAAGGATTCTAATCTACTCCCGTACTTAAATACATCCAATAGGAGCTTGAGTCACACACAGAATGGGTAGGGTGATAGCTTCAACATAGTTAGGAATTTTGATGTGTTTTATTTGTCACGTATGAAAGAGAGGACTCTGATACACCTGAGGCACGCCTTAGCCCATTATTTTTCGCATCAGAGCAAGGAGAAAAAGGTAGGGATGATATACATTAGGACCTACGTGAAAAGAATTGCGAAGAGGATGGAAATCTTCAGTTGGATACCTTTAATAAGGCTCATTGACATCATAGTCGCCCTCTACCTGGATGTAATGAAGAGCATGCACGTGATTATGAGGAGGCGTGGACCTACGCGGTTTACCGACCGTTAGGAGAGTTAGATGAGCAGGTAGCTGCAAGAGTAAATGGGTATTGCCCTAATATACTAGAGAAACTGTCAAGACAAACTCACCACCCCCACAAATAGGAGGAGTTGAGCATCAGGAGAATTTAGATTTGTCAGATAGCGTAAGATCACCCAGGATACTGACACCATTTGGATATAGGGACCAATTGAAGATTGATTGACTAGAGAAGTACACGAGGCAAATCGTGGGTGTCTAGCATACCATCCAAGTGAACCAATAGGAGCTAATGGAGTGGGTGGTGAGACTAGAGGCCCATGAAAGATGGACGGAGGAGGTTATGATGCAGATGGTAGGAGACTTTGGGATTTCGTACCACCTCCACCATCTAAAGTGACCACATCATCTTCGACTCCATAGCCATATGATGTTTATAGACCTGAGGATCCTCTAGCAACTGACGTACCAGACTTACCGATGGATTGACATCTATATAGCAACCTAGGATGCTCTATTACGGTTTTCTTTTGTTTCTTTTTATTTGTGTATTTTTCTTTTTTCTGATTATTTTATTTAAACTTCATTATTGAATGTCTATTTTAACTTTATTTTATTTATTTCTTTTATTTCCTTTTATCCTTTTTATCGCCTTTTGTTTCCATTTAACGAGGATGATTGTACGTAATATTAGATGGAATCTTCACCGAATTCATATTTTTTAGTTTTTATTATTAAGGGAAGTACCAAAATATTCCTTTCTCACTTTTTGGATTTTCATTGATATTATATTTTTCTGCTCTTATATTGTATATATTGGGGACAATGTACAATTTTAATAGTGGAGAATGGTTGATGAAAATTTTGAAGAAAATTTTCAAAATTCTTAAGCTTATTATAATCTTTATTATTTATTCTTATTAACTGACATCTCGATTTACTTAAAATCTGTCTAAGATACTTTACGTTATTGTTGATTATTGAATTAAATTAGTATGTAAAGGATAAGCCATATTTTTACTAATCATTTAGTTAATTTAAATGAAAATTGCATATTATTTACGCACATGAGACCTTTTCGTGAGCTTTTGAGCCTAAGACCAAGGATATCATTATTTGTTTCTCTTTTATTATTTTTTGTGAGTTATCATGCATAGTTAGATGGTTCTATAACTCACTTTTATTATTCATGTTGAAACTACATTTTCAAACTGGAGGCATTAAAATGATAAAGGCATTTAGATTTAACCCTTAGTTTTAGTCTATCTTCTTTGATTATTATCCAACCTATTTTCATACCTTAGGAGAACCACTTTTGAGACTTAGCCTTTTAATTTATTATAACCATATTGATAGCCTTTACTCTATTTTGTTAAAAACCTTTTGTTATTTTTAACCCTGAAGAAGTTGTATTTACTTGCCTGAAACTTGGGTTATATTGAAGAATTTTAAAGGAAAAATGGTTCAATATCTCTATGATTTTTGGTACATGGTGATTGTTACTTTGTTTCTTCTTGAGTGCTTCATCGTTATAATTTTATATTCTCTCCAAAGTTACTCAAAAGAAGTTCAAAAGTTGAAAATTATTTAGATTACAACCCTATGAATCGCCTAAAAGATTGTTCTAAAAGACTTGAAGAGTCAAAGAATTTGGAGGCACCTATATAACGCCAGGTGGTAAGGAGAAGAGGACAAGTGGAAGCTGATAATGGATGTCCAAGTTACTTAGGCTTTAAAATCTTAATATGATTTTAAACTAAGTTATATAGAATGTGCCTAGCTCTATGTTATAATTCTTTGCCTAAAGTGGAATAAACTCGATTATACCCAATTTGTCAATTTTTAATGGGATTCATTTTATTTTCCAAAAAAAGTTGAAAATTATTAGTTATGAGCATATTGAAAAAAAGAGTTATGATATTTTTTGGAGAGTGAGAAGAATTATTGTTATACCAATGAAATTATTATTCGAAGTACCTATGCTATGAAGAACTAAGTTTTATGCAATCTTGTATATATGAATTTCCTTCAATATTATTACCATTTTTAGTATCCCTAACATATTTTACCTAAGCCTTATTACACCCTATTTAAAAGATATTTTAATTTTTGTTTCTAGTTTACTTATTAGTGGTGGAGATGTGATTTTATTTCAAGCTTATAGTTAAGAATCCTGCTATATAATGAGTTGAGAGTTTGTTATTTTTCCACCCTAAACACTTTGAGTGCATTGAGTGAATCCTTTATAAGGGTGTGTTGAAAGTTGGTCCTAAAATAATTTGAGTCTAATTGTATATTGATTTGTTTGATATGATATGATAATTTACGGTATGGATGGACAGTTAAGGTTATTAAGGGATGTATTTTTAAGTTTAATGATTTGAATTATGAATTGCTTAAGGATAAGCAAAAACCTAAGTATGAGAATGTTTGATAAACGCTTAATAGAGTATATTTTTATGCTTATATTTAGCGTATTTTGCTTGTTATTTGATATTTTTATGATGTTTTTTGTCCTTATTTATTTCAAGTATGTTTTTAGGTCTCAATTGCCTTTATAGATCAAAAGGAGAAGAATTCAGGGTAAATTATGGTAGAGAATGGAAGAATTTAAGCTATTTTAGAGGTACACATCTGTGTGAAGATGTACATGCTCGCGTGAGTAACAAACACAGCTATAAAAGTGGCTATGAACTTAGAAAGCTTCGAAGATATTATTTTTAGTTGTGTAAAGATACACCCCCATGTAAGTCACATACACGACTGTTTCCTACACTCGCGTAATTGTAAACGTGTAAATTTACAAATTTAAGTTGTTTTTTAGATACACAATCACTCATATGATTGTGGGATGGATTGTGTATATTCCAAAAATCGTAATTTTGCACTATAAAAGGAGAAGATAAAGAAGAGACAAAAAAAAGCAATCAAAGTGGGAGTTAGAGACAATATTTAAAGCTGGAGACTCAATTATAAACCTAAGATGACGAAAACGCGAAGATTACTTCAGAGATATGATATAGAATAGCGTTTCATCAAAGTTTTAATGGGATGGCATTAGAGAAAAAAGGGATAAATATCTTATGGATTCTTTTCTTTTTAATGATTCTTCTGAACTTCTGATGTTTGTTTTATTTTTATGTTTATGAACTAAGTTTGTTTAGCGTCGAGATTGGATGAATCCTAAGTTAGGATGGATATTGTGATATTTTATTTAATGCAATTTGATTTATGTATTCATTGCGATTCAATTATGCATTTTATTATTAAATTAATATGTCCAAGATATTAGTTCAATTTATGATTTCTATGATTGATATTAAGAATTTTTTTTTATAAATAAACCTACTATAACTGGAAGGAGTTGCAAACAAACTTAGAGATAGGTCAACATAAATCATTTGGATTAAGGTCAAACCTAATAGTGAAATTTACGAATCGAGTAATGTGATCTTAGAGATTTTAACTAGAAAGATGTTTCAGCTAATCAACTGAGGTGCATTTTAAACGGTTAATATTTAAGAAACCTTAGGGGGATTCTTTACCTAGGTACTAGTTATTTGATATTGATTAATCATAGTGTTATCTGTGATTTGGTTTATTATTGTGTAAAACTTTAGTTTAGTTTAGTTTTAAATTAAATCATCAGTCTATTTATTAGTTAGATAATTGAAAATAAGCTATTACTAGTACTTATAGGCCTTACGGGCTCGACACTGATATTCACTAACATTATACTATAGTTACGATAGGTACGCTTACCTGTGAGATCAGTAGAGTAGAGTTCAACACTTCATATCATAATATCATCTCTAACTAAAAATCATATTCTGACCTTATACAAACCATACTAATAACCTATTCATCCAATGCCACACATATGAACTAAAAATACCATCATTCAGTATATATAGGTAAGTCTTACACATTTTAAAGGGAATATAATGAGACAATGGAAGGGATGCCATGCTTTAATACCAAATATATTTTAGCTCAGCATATATGGTACCACCACTATATACAAAAATTACTATTAAACATTTTAAATAAGTAACAGAATTAGTAAATATGACAATACCATCTCTTAGTTCAAACCATACCTTCTTTTAATACAAACTATGTCCTTTTTATATTTATACAATACTACTCCTATGTTCAAAAAATATCATCATCTAGTATAGATAAGTAATACCTACACGTTAAGATGGGAGTAAAATGAGAGAGTACAAAGAATACCATGACCCAATATAAATTATAATAAGTTTATTTACTTTTTTTTTTGAAAAATTGAAAATATTAATAAATTATTATAAAGGAACAATACTTACAAGGTCATCACAATATCAAACTTTACAGCAATGCCAAAATGTAAAAGCTAAGCCAATACGGCACCATGTCAGATAAACCAACAAAAAGATAGCCATAAGAGTTTGAATTTTTTTGACTTATCCCAATCACTCACAGATGAACACCTAGCCTATATAATTCCTTTCAGGTAGAAGGTAAAACTCGATTATTTATAGATGTAATTACTACTTTGTCCTCAGGGCATCAACCAAACCAATGCTATTGGAATTCCACCCTTCAGTTCGAGGAGTTTTAGTTTAAGAGCCACATAACCAAGGAGAATCTGATGAAGTAAGGAAATAATAATTCATTTGTTTCAGTGATGTCAAGATTACCTGCATATATGTCTGTATTGGGAAAAATTACAGACTTCAGGAGATTGCGATTGATTGATCCATTCTACCATTAAGATTGCATGTGATTAGTTTCTCTCTATTACCTGCATATACGTCTATATTGGGAATAATTATAGACTTCAGGAGATTGCAATTGATTGATCCATTCTACCATTAAGATTGCATGTGATTAGTTTCTCTCTAGTTTTGAATATGACACTCTTTTACAATACATGTATTTCCCTTTCTTATCTTGAACCTTCTAAGATTATGTTCTCTCCAATGCTCTTTGATACATGCTCCTATAGCAATTATGTACACTGGCATGGTTAGTTTAGGGAGACTAGGATTGTTTAGGACATATAGAATGTCTTAGAAAGTTGAAGAATTCCACTTCTAATGACATAAATCCCTAATCTTAGACCGTATGGCTTGGGAGTATGGGCACTTAAAGAAGAGATTATCCTTGCTTTCATTTGTAGAATTATATAACAGGCAGGTTGAGTTTAAGTTCAAGAAACCCAGTCTGTCTAGTTTACAAAGCCTATTCCTTGCTACTAACCACAAAAGGAATGATACACTAGGTTATAAAGGTTTGTGCCAAACTATTCCGTACCATTTTACCTTAAGCCCTAAGAGGAGATTCTAACTAATCTTGTTTAAGAAGAGTCTTACTAGGATTTTATCCACATGAAACAATTTTGAGAGACTAAAGCTGGGACATAGGAGGACCTTAAGTGAATGATCTCACAGGTAAAAGGATAGAGCCGTTACCATTCATAATTGAGCTTACTTAGTATGAATAGGATAGTTTATTAATGCTGATTTAGCTTGAGCATTGATAATTAGAGACCCTTGCTCAGTCCAATTATCATACCAAAGACAAGTGCTTTCCCTATTACTAACTCTACATGGAATCAGGGAGTAAACCTTATCTTTCAACCGTAGTAAATCATTTAAGAACCAGGAGTGAGATATTTTCCTTTTTAAGGGCCATATGCTTCTACCCTTTAGGAAATAGCTATGTAGCCATTTCCACCGGATGGATTTTTTCATCCAAAATATTCCATAACCTCATTAACATAAATATCTTATTGGTGGTTTCCATAGGATGTATCCCTAACCATCTAGCCTCTTTAGATTTACATACATTTGGCCATTTGACTTTAGTAAATACATTATTCTCAAATGATTTGCCCTATAAAAACTTCATCACAATCCTTTCAATAGTTTTAGTTAACCCTTTCGAAAGGAAAAAGTGGGAGCACTAGTAAATATGAAGAGAATTGAGTATATAATCAGCTACAATCTGCCCCTATAAAAAAGGCCCTTATTCACCTAAAACCTAAGCCTCTTCTGAATTTTCTCCACTAGGGGTAAACATTTAGAGAAAGTCAACCTACTAGTAGCTATTGGGAGTCCCAAGTAGGTCAAAGGAAGAAATTTCCTTGCCATTCCAGTTAGTCTACTAATGCATTATTCAAGAGAGTTAGCACTTCTAAAGAGAAAAAAGTGACTTTTGTTGACGTTTGTTGATAATCCATTTATCAAACTCCTTGATAGTGTTCACAAAAATTTCAATGGATTTTTGACTGCTTTATTGAGGGGTATAACATCATCTGAAAAACAAAGGTTAATAAAAGGAATCTTCTTAGTTTTCGAGTGATATTTAAAACCCAAATATATTCTTACATTTTATTTTTGCAAGAGGGACAAAGCTTTCATGCAAAGGATAAAGAGGAAAAGGGAAAGGAGATCCCCTTGTCTTAGTCCCCTATCATCCTTAAAAGTAATCAACACTAAAGGAAAAGGTAGTTGTACATTCCGTTACCCAACCAATAAGGGTGATTGGAAACTCATATGCCTCTAGAAGGTGGAAAAGAAATTCCCAATTAACAGTATCAAAAGCATTTTGGAAGTCAATTTTGATCGAGAAGTTAGGAGGACCATTGCGCCTGTTATATCTGTTAAGCAGTTCTTTAACAATTAGGGAATTATCACCAATAGATTTGTTTTTAGGAAGGCACTTTGATTCTCACTTATAAGAGATTGGATAACACGTTTTAGTATGTTGGCCAAAATTTTTACAATAATCTTATAAATTAAGTTAGAACAAGCATTTAGAAAGAAGTCCCCAAAATCTTTTAGATTGGCTAGTTTAGATACTATGCAGAGATAAATTTTATTAAACTCCTTGAGAAGCACCCCTTTTAAGAAGAATTCAAAGATTGCTTCCTTTACAACCTTGCTTGTTACAACCTAAGATTTTTGGAAGAAGAAACCATTCAATCTATCAGGCTTTGGAGCCTTCATTTCATTCAGTTGAAGATTGTATCCTCAATTTCCTTTTGATCTATAGGCTTAGTAAGCAGAGTAGATTCTTCAAAAGTAACTTTATTAGGAATGAGCTTCTATGGTCTAACAATAGTGGATTAACCTCCATACTTTGAACCTAGCAAAGAGTAAAAGTAGCTAACAACTTCCATGTGGATGTCACCTTACTCCCTTAGGACCTTCCATCCTTATAATGGATGGAATAAATCAATTCTTGTTCTTTATGGCAATTATTACATTAAAGAAAAACTTAGTCCACTTATCACCCTCTTTCAACCAATTAATCCTAACCCTTTGTTTAAGGAGGAGTAGTCCTTAATTGCTTTGAGATAGTTTTTTAACGATAGTTTTTCTTTTTCAAATAATGAAGGGTCCCCCCAGATGTTTAGAAAGATTCAACTGAATATCCACCAACTCCTTCTTAGCTATCTCAATTGCAACCCTTTTATTTAGTCTTTTCTTTGCATTGAGGACTTTAAGCTCATTCTTTACTGCTTTCAATTTTTGCATACATATATATTATTTGGTCCTAACCACAAAGGAGTCCAAGACCTTTAGTACTGCTTCAAAAAAATCCTTCATCTTTTACTCGGAAGTTATTGAATCTAAATGGAAACCTCCTATGAACATTTTGAAATAAATTTCCTACCTTGATAGGTGAATGATCTGAGAATAGAGGCTCCATAAAAGTGACTTTACTCTCTGGGAAAGCTATAAGCCAATTCAAATTTACTAGTGCCTTGTCCAACTTCTTTTGAATAAATCATCTCCAACTCTACTTATTATTCTATGTGAAGAATAACCCATCCTGCTTAAGGTTAGTGACCCTTAGACGATTAGTACGTAACATGAAATCTTCATAGTAGTTCCTTAAGTTAGCATTACCTATTGCCTCATATCTGTACATAATTGAATTGAATCTTTATATATTAGCTAGGGACTATTAATGTTGGACCCCGTTTCCGGAGTCCAACTCAGAGGTCATAAAACGTGAGCTTATTACCATAACGTGGGCGTAATCCAATGAACAACACCTTAACCATTATTAATTCATCTTCATGCTTTTATATCATAACATATCTTACTTATATGTCACCACAATTCCT
>JAOTAY010000002.1:34148271-34163134 GCA_025629805.1 Erythroxylum baracoense | reverse complement strand
TCATCTATAAAGATATTATAGTCCATGATTAATCATGAACATCAATAACAGAACATACATATATATATATATATATACGTGTTCTTCATCACTTTCACCCTAATTCTTCCCATTTCATAGTCTCTCACTACCAAAGTCACCAAAGCAAAACATGAACCTACCCACACATCTCATATACTGCTTGAACTTTTCTAAGAAAAGTTTCAGGGTCCAACAATTAAAGGTACCTAGCTTACCTACTAACCTATTCTACAAGTTGTAGCTTTGGAACTGAAGATTGAAACCATAAACGACTGATGAAAAGATGCTAAATTCTTTTTTAGAAAGTGAATTTTCATATGCATAACATGCTCACTGGAATCTAAATCCTCTAACCTGATCACCTTTAAGTTGTATTCAACTATTACTCTGCCATAATTGTGATGTTGATGATTTGTTAGAAAATGCCAATTAGAACTAAGAATCCCAAGTTTATTTAGATTTTCCTTCCTAATCTTTGTCTCTAAGTGACCCAAAACATAAAGGTTCTCCTTTGATACAAAATCCCACAATGTATTAAGCTTTTTAGAGCAGCTAAGACTGTGAACATTACATACTAAAATAGACATAATGAATTGGAGTTTTTATTAGAACTCTTTTCCTTCCACTCCTTTGGGATTTCCTAGTGGTTACCCATTGAAATTCCTCATCCTTGCAATTACTTTCATTGCTTGAAACCTTAAGGGAGCTCATATCAATTTGATTATCAATTTGTCATCCCTTTACATCTCAAAATTCAATGAGGTCTTATACTTTGGGGTTAGGATCGTCTTTAAAGCTCTCTTCTCACCAAAATCATGGGAATATTCCTCTATAAAAGGTTTGTTTGGATAAGAGCACACCTGATTTTCCTAAATTATTTGTGGAGTTTCCTCCATTCCTGTGGAGTTCCAAATAGTACCCTCTTAGGAATTTCCTTCCTATTGGCCTCCATGACTTTCCTTGAGCTTTGACAGATGGTTTTCATTGATAGGAAACTATAACACAATCTTCAGTTAGCTTGTGACCTGCATCTAACCTCATAAATGAAATGTAGTCAGGAAATTCCTTCCTTTTATCAATTCTTACACACATTTTGGCATAACGAATGGTCTTCTTCTAGCTGTATTTTCATCTATACAAATAGGTTTTCACAAAAAAACTGACTAGAAGACTTAATCCTCAGGTTGTCCAATATTACAATATAATGTTGTGAATTTTTATCCAAAGTGGAATGTTATTTATTTTGATGGATTCCAATTTTATCCTAGGTTGCCAAGCTTGAAAAAATAGTGGATATTGCAAAACATGTCGAGGACCCTCCTCTAATATCTTTGAAGCTTCATTTTTAGAGCTAAAGGTGAAAAGTATAGGATTATCTTTTGAGAGTAGTACCTCAATTAAGCTTATATTTTTCTAGCGATCTTGAGCCCATATATGAATAACAGGGTAAGTAGGTAGATAATTCAAGAAAAAACCCACAAGAGTAGATTCCTAGCTCTTAACTCCCTACTTAAGGACCCCAATCTCTGGAGTGACTATTGCTTTCCCATCTATTATCTATGGAGGGTAGTAGTGAAGGGAGGCATTTGATGATTCCCCCACCACTTGCTTCCAGCTTTTCTTTTGAGGTAAAAGTCAGTTTACAATTTAAAAGTAGGGATTTGAAGGGTAGAAGGGGGATGAGGGACCGATACAAGTTCAGTAGAATTTGGATGGGGTTTGTTAAAGGTTTAAGGTTGATAGAGGAGGGTAGAAGGGAAAATTCATTTTGTAGCAGATCTAACATTTGTATTATTTTGGTAACTTATAGGGTGACAAGTAAAAGGCATGCATGGCATATTACTAAAATTGGTTAAAGACTTTTAAGTGGGACACAAATTTGAGAGGAAAACTTCAAAATGCCCTCCAAAATCCAAAAGCAAAGTAAGGAGTAAGGAGGTAGAGACAACTTCAAGAAGAAGGTGAAGGATGACAATTAGATGAGAATGAGGTAGATAGAAGGAAGAAGGAGAGAATTAATAAGAACTACAGCAGAAAAAGGTTAATATGGTGTGGTAATGGAGAAAAAGGTTTTAGAGAGAGTCAAGAGAACATGATGATCCATGTCAAGAGCTAATCAAGTTATAACTGTATATCTTGGCTAGTTTGCTAGGAACTATATCAACTTGTGCCACTTTACATTTGTCTTAGGTTGCTTGAATATCTCCCACTTGATGGTTGTTGTTGGTGTTACTATATTAATGTACAAATATTTTCATGACATATTAAGACTAGGTAATAACTTCCAAAGTGGGTTTTGCATGACTAAGTTAAAATAATAAAAAGTTTAAATATGAAGGACATATATTGGTACATACTTGTGCTCAAAAGTGTGTCCATAATACAAAGTTTCCATTTGAAGGATATAGGTTGGTACATTCATTCATTATTTCATTACTCATCTATACTATACCACCTGTATTGTGCCACAAACACCACATTGAAAATTAGAATTTACCACTCACTTATACAAAATGTACCAATGTATCTCACAAAACATATTGTCATATGTTATAACTACATATACCAATGTATATAGTACGACCAAATGGACATGTGCCAGAATGATACACCATTTAAATATGGACAATCTTCTTCCTTGTTCTTGTTTTCAAACTCTTCTTCTCTCCTCACCACATGAAGTTGTACTTTATATAAACAATAATAAATAAAAACTTACAAATTAGAAATTTTATTTTTACATTAAAAATATTTTTTTGGTACAAAAACCATCTAAATCTCAACTTTTCATTTTTTATAGTAGCATTACCACTTCAAACTCCCATATTTATTTTAATACGGCTCTAGAAAAACTTGAAATTTCACCTTAATCCAACCATGGTACTCAAAGAGGAAAATAGTTGCTTAATCCCATAAATGGAAACGAAATGGTTTATATGCATCTCTAAACATCGTTTTCTTAATACCCAAAAGGTATTGATATTGTTAATTCATCCCATAAATGGCATTAATATTGTTGCTTAATGCCTTTCTTTTGTGCTTCATCCCTAAATAACATATAAATATATAGTAACTAATAAATAAGGACAAAGTGAAGGAGAAATACAAAAACATGTTCAATAAACCTATATTGCATACTAAAAGTGGGTGTTCACTTTTAAGCTTCGATGAATTGTTGCTTCAATAAAAGCATGACAGTGTCAATATAAAGAATGGCGAAAAAGTAATCACCAAAAATTCAATATTTTTGTGGGGTTAACTAATAGATTTCTCCTTGAAAAATTCTAATAAGAACACAATATACTACTCTAACATGTAGTTAACAGTGTCAAAGAGTACCACTAGTAAACTCAATTTTCTACATGGGAGTTTAGTTAAGAGTATTTAATAAAACCTATATAACTATTTCGTATAGTTTTACATATGGTCGCATAACGATCCGTGTCCTTCACATTATTCTTCAAAATTTTAAAAATAAAAGTATTCACTCTACACCTGTGTAGTTACACATGTTGGATAAAACCTTTAACCAATATAGTTTCAACATGGTCGTATATCAATCTATATGCCTCATATTTTTCCTTCAAAATTTTTAATAGGAATATAATTGACCACATGCTCATGTGGTTAACTGGATTCATGAAAGCCTTTAATAGTTACAATTTAATGCCAAGGTGTGTACCAATATGTATCCTTCATATTGTCCATCCAAATATCTAACAATAACATGGTTAACAACGTGATATGTACTTAACTATGATCCAAAAAATCTTTAAAAGACACAATTTCTTGTTCAAGTGTGTTGCAATCCATGTCCATAACATTGAAGCTTTTTATTATTTGTATTTAATTATGATATTCTCGTTTTAACTATTTTTACTTAGTTTTAACATATTATGGTAACTTTTGTTCATAGCGGTGGTATTAAATATACTAAGTCTTGATATATTTTTAATTAAGGTATGGTATTCATTCCATTCGATCATTATATTCCCATTTACATGTGTATGTGTTACTTATCTATCATGAATGACAATGTTCTTTATATATAAGTAAGGTAGTGGATAATTGAAGTACCAATATAATTTGTATTAAAGCTAAGTATAGTCTGTAGACAAAGAAGGTATTCCCATCCTAAAGTGTTTGTGGTACTTGTTTAAAATAATTGATGGTATTTTTTGTACATTAGGTTGGTATCATAACTATTGAGTCCTATCATGGATTCTATTCATACATATTATTTTTTTATACTCAATCATGGTATTTCCACATATGAATGAAGCTATTACTTATTTAAAATTATTGATAGGATTTTTCTAGATACAACTAACACTGCTTAAATATTACATAATTACAAACAATGTTTTTAAAATCAAACAAAAAATTAAAACAATAAGATAAGAGTTTTAAGGTCTAAAAAATTCAACTTGTATTAAATCATCATAAAATTGGTATATAGTAAAGATTGAACAAAATTGAAAATTTTGATGTCATATAAATGTGTCTTTCCAAATGCATATTAACACATTAAACATGACCAAAATAACAATATGTTCACTCTTACCTAATAAATGTTGATATCATTGACACTGGTTAACATAATATTTGGGATAAAATATGTTCATCATTTGTCATTTTTCATTATATTAAATTTTTTATTTTATTGCAAAATAAAATTTAAAATCATAATCCAAAATTTCTCAATGAAATGAAACATCACATTTTATCTTTTTCTTAAATCATTAAAGGATAAAAATTTTAATCTTAATCAACTGATATAATATTAATAACTATGATATCAAAATTTATATGTAAATGCAAATAAATCAACAATACCAAAAAACACATCAACTGCTAATACTCAATAAAAAATCACATTTAAGTATTAAAATTTTCTCTTGATAAATTAAAAGAACTTAAGTTCTTAGATATTTTTTCATAGAGTTGCTATCTTTTTACTACCTAGCCTTCTTAGGTTGTTTTTGAGAACTCATGTGATAAGTTAGTTTATATCATTCGATTGTCTCTGGTTCAATATTCAAGATAAACATCACTCATGGAAGTAATATTCCCCCTAGAAAGGAATACTAAATATGGAATACAAACTCAATCTACAAGGATAAGACATGTGTGTAGTTAAATCAATCAAACAGATGAGTGTGCAGTTAAAATTATGCAATCCATTTAATAATCCAAACATGAGTGTGGTTTACTATATGAATATGTAGTTAAACGTGTCTTACAATACCTTACATACAAATAGTTTTGTTCATAGGCGTGTCGTCAATCGTGTCCTTACTAGCATCACAACCTTCTTTAGTAAATGTTTGATACACAAGGGCATGGTCACCTGTGCCCTTCATATAATCCATTCAGAAAATCAACATACTATCAACTACTAATTACACATGTATGTAATTAAATGTGTCCATTAATACATAACATTAACATATTTAAGTACATATACACCTTGTATAAAATGTGTCCTAATATATTTTGTATTGAAATATAATATTCTTTATACTCAGTCATATCATACCAATATTCACGTGTAAGTGTCACCTATTTGTAATAAATTATAGTAATTTTTGTACATAAGTGTGGTAATGTTCGTATAATATCATATTATATTTTGTACTAAAACATGGTATTCTTTATACTCATTCACGATATTTTCATATTAAACTTTAGTTAGTCTAAGCTTTTACTGACTAATGGTGCTTTTTCTACATAGGACTGGTATTATATGTATTATGTCTTCATATATTTTGTATTAAGGTATGTTACTTTCACTCAATCATGGTATTTTTATTTTAAAGTTTTGCTATTTATATGTAATGAATGATGAAATAGGTTCTAGTTCATAGGCATAGTATTGTATATATTGTGTCATAGTATAAATTGTATTGAGGCATGATATTTTTGGTATTTAGTCATAGTATACTAATTTTAAAAAGTAAATGTTACTTATATGCAATGAACTATGATTTTTTCATACATAAGCGTGATATTAAGGCATGATATTCTTTATAATCCATCCATGGTATTCCCATATTTAAGTGAACATGTTACTAATTTTAATTGATATTTATAAACTAATATATAGTACTCATTAAATGAATGCATTGTGAAAATGATTCAACGAAACGATCTTTAACATCAAACAAACTCTTTTTCTCTCCTTACAACGTCAACTTTCAGTCTAAACAAAAACCAGTCAAGTTGGCTCGTGTTAATAGCTACATTCTGTTTTTATATTTTACAATGTTTTTACAATAAGCTTCTTCTCATATAAGATTTACTTACAATTACACTTCTCATATTATGTTCAAAAGATTCACTAACACATATTACTTGAACCACAATAATAATCCCACAAATAAAATAAACAAATGGCATGAAAATGGCTTCCTTGTAGTTCACGTACATACTTGCTTATAGATAACATATAAATATTAGTTCATGACACACGATCAATGTCAAAATATTCAGATAAATCCTTGTATATTTTTGAAAATGGTAATCTCTAATGTCAAATTTCAACAAAATGATGATTGTCTCATCTGAAAGTGGAGGTGAGAATATGGAGGAAAAGAAGATAACTTGTTATAAATTCTTTTAACACATTTGTCCTTGTTTTGTCTTTGCATTAAAATTTTTAAATTACTTTCTGATGTACATACAACCACTAAAAAGCATGTTCTATGGAGTAAACATGTGGGAACTACACCTATAATATAATATGAAGAATCAACTCCTATTATGTATAATATTATTCATTGCAAAATAACATTTTTTATATAGTATCCAAGTCACAGGAATAGGTCGACAGACTCGAAAGTAAAATCCACAAGGCAAATCCTAGAACAAAGCGGATTAAGGGATGACAATAGGCAGTCGTCGTTAATTTTTTTAAAATTAAAAATATAAAATAATTTACTTTTTAATTAATTCTGAATTTGAGCTGGTTAATTTTAAAATTACTCAAAATCTAACTTTTTTAAATAAAATAATAAAATAATATTATTTTATTTAAAATAATTAAATAACAAATCAATCTAATCCTAATCTAAATTTATAATTCGACTTATTAAAAATAACTAAATTTAGTATAGCATCTTATCAAAACTCTTCAAATAGGCTGCCGGACCAACCTAAGTAGAGTACTCCATAGAGGCTAAGAGGTTACTGAAGACTTGGACTAGTGCACGTGGATCAACGCAACGTGTACACAGGTCTCGTCACCCTCATGTATACGTTGATTAGGTGGATGGCATGCAACGCGGATAGCATTCTTCCAACAATGGAATAATGATTTTAAGGCAAACTTCAATCCATTTCTCAACCAATTATGGACGCTTGGCTATACGATCATGCAAAGGCATTGGAAGCATTTTGAGGCTCGTGTTTTGGCAAGTATCAATTATCAACTTAAAATATTACAAAATAAAATCGGTATTTAGGATGAAATAATAGGTCCTGGAATTGGTTTATTATTGCATATTGTTCTTACTTTAAATCCAAATAATGATTTTAATATAAAAATTAAATAAATTTACTATATTTGTAGCATTATAACATTTAGAAAACTTTAAAATCGATACAATTTGAACATCTCATGAAAGTGTAGACTATTGAATAGGTTTTTAAGATCTAATATTATAGACTTCGCTTTTAGGAAGTAAATGAGACTTCACACAATTTTATTAACTTCTAGCATGATAATTCCTACAATCTCCATGATAATTTGAAGATCTATCCTCAGAAAATAAATAATCTATCTTGTTTAACTGCTTAATTGGATTAATATTGTAATCTAATATGTTGGTCTGAAGTAGAAATACAGAGAGTATATATTAACGATAAGTCGGTATGTGAACAGGACAAGTGATAAATGTAAGGACCCAGGAAAGTCTTGAACTTTGTGCAAGCGTTTAGAGCAAATGCTTGGACTTGGCTGCGTACCTTTTTTCATGAAAACATCTGCACGCCTTTATGAGTTCGGCTTTGCCAGCAAAAGCCGCAAGTCTGTTTGTAAAACTTGATAATAAGATGTGCGTGTGTGTGCAAGGCCTATTATATATGTCAAACACCAAAAGTAAAACGCAGGAAATTGCAATACCAGGTTATTTATTGGAACGGAACGTTATCATTTACGAGTTCACGAGCAAGATTAAGATACTCGTGAACAACCAAGCATGTCATGCTTACTTACATACTAGCAGCCAGGAAGTTAACATATTCAGAAGATATCTTCCTTTGGAAATTAGTAGTCTTGAAGAACCCACCCAAAAATGTGAGTCTGTTGTTTCGACATAGGTTTCTGCCCCACCCGTTTTCTATACTGGGTGACACCAAACAGTGTCTGGAGTTTCAACCTACCATATTAGTTGGGGAAAATGACCTCTTCCAATTTCCGCAAGTAAGAAACTGCTCCAGCATCTGAAACAGATGTAAGCTGCATGTTAAATCAACCATGCACATAACTGACAAAGAGCTTGAATCCACGTTATTTAGTTGAATACCAAAGACCAACCGTACCATACTACGATCAAGTTCTTTCATGTTAGTAGCTTCTTAAGTTACGTCACGTAATAGTCACCTATATTCTCAACAAGATAATCATATTGGGGACCTAACCCATAATCAAATGCTTCACTTATTGCTGCCATCCGATTTGACGGGGAATAAGCACTCCCAACACCCACTTTGGCGATCGTTTTGGTCCTCCCCTTAACAGAGCGCTTGTTATCAGATGGAAATTCAGCTGTAAGCCTTCCCATCTGCTTTTGAAGATCAGCGACAGATTCGTTTGTTATTTTCCCCTTGGCATTTTTCTTTCCATCCACAGCCTTCAATTCCAACCTATACAGAGCACATGCATCACACTTGTTGATCTCATATTCATAAAGATGCCATTCAAAATTGTTGAGCGGTTGTGGATCCATATAGTAGGATCTCTTTAACCCCTCGTATTCATTCATCACTTGCTTTCTTGATTCATGCCAACCACGTCCACTGTAATCTGGTAAAGATCTTTGCTTTCTGTTCCCACTCTCAAATGCTCTACGAGGTTTATCAAAAAAGAGCCACTCTCGGATTGTTTCACCCTCAAGAACTGAAAGATCAAAGAGCTCTGCAACCATAGAGGAAAATTAAATGGAAATACAAAAATTAGAAGGTATGCCGTTTGTTATTAAAGAACACTAGCTGTTTCAAATGTCAGAAAATGATGAAACAAAAAGAGTCATCATCTATTGTTGGAGACTTGGATTTGTAACTAACTCACCAGGTGCATTCCAAGGAGACTTTGTAGTTGCAGCTCCTTCACATTCTGGGATACCAACATCTTTCCCCTGAGCCTTTGCACCAAGAGCAGCAAACAGCAGGCCATCCTTCAAGCCGATGCCTCCAGGTCGAAGTACTGGACCCATCCCAGGAGGGCCTTCATTCAATGCTAAGGCATGATGAAAACTACTGCAATAGTCCTGACACCAGTCCAACCCCCCTTGAGCAGGCCTAGGACAGTCCCAGAGTGCACATTTTGGTCCTAGAAAAGCAGAAGGTGGCGGACCCATACTTGGCAGAAAGCCAGAAAACTGATGCATACCATCCTCTCCACATAATTCAGTGCCACTATAACCAGCATAAAAGTTGTGCTCAAAACTTTGTGGCAAATCAAACTGATGGTAGTCCAGCTGAGCTGCCTCTTCTAAATTGTTAATCGCCATACCACGAGCTCCAGAAGGGGAGTCTTTGCATTCACCAACCAGTGGGAAGCCATGTTCTTGTTGTCCCTTATTCAGTAAATATTCCTGGAACACGTGAAATCAAGAATCAACAGCAGATTCCTTTTCATTGAAATGACAGAAATGTCAATAATTGTCTAAAAACTGACAAAAGTGTGTTAAACATGTATAATAATACTATGTTAGCAACAATCATAAGCCTAACAGCAATGAGCCCGGAAATAGGCCATCTAATGATAAAAGACCCTTTATGGTTTACAAGCGCAGGCAGAAGGATGTGACAAAGGAGGACCTGTAACTACCTTTGGCATTTTGCAGGACAATAACGGTTTATTACACCTATAGGCAGCCAGCTGGAAATATTCCTATATGTATCTAGCTAGGAATAAGGAGAGCATCTTTTTTTTTTAAGTTGTTGTGAACAGCCTTTGGCTTGGGAGGATTGCTAATCGCATCCTTGTTACTCTGTGTTTTTGGCTGTCAATACACTACTTGTTTCGGTTCTCTAAGTTTCACTTGCTCCTTACTCCATCAACTTGGTGCGATGAGCATGGATTAATTTTCAATGGGGTTATGCCGAGTTGTTCCTATTTCTATTGAATCGGAAGAGTACAGGGTGGACTGCTATATGTTCCCTCTAGGTGGGGTAGACTTAATACTGGGAATTTCATGGTTGGAGACACTAGGGGACGTGAAAGCTAACTGGGCGAAATTAACCATGGAGTTCATGCGGGATGCCAGAAAAATATTGGTTAAAGGTGATGAAACCTTATTGTCCAAGCCAGCTTCGTGTCGAGCCCTACAAAAGTCAATTGAAGTGGACCTCGCCTTCTTGTTGTGGCCGTCTACGGCTGAATCACTTGAGTTGAATATCGGCTGTGAGGATCCAAAACAGAAAGTAGAGTTACAAAGAGTGCTGAAGAAGTTTGAGACCGTCTTTCGAGAGCCGACTGAATCACCTCCACGCCATGTAGTTGATCATGCAATTCCATTATTGCTAGGCACTTCAGCTGTTAGCGTGCGCCCTTATTGTTATAGGCATGTGCAGAAAGACGAGATCGAGCAGCAGGTCACTAACATGTTAGCTACCGGAATTATCCAGCCAAGTATAGGCCCTTTTTCTAGCCCCATAGTACTTGTTAAAAAGAAAGATGGCAGCTGGAGGTTCTATGTTGATTATCGAGAGCTCAACAAGGTAACCATATCAGATAAATACCTGATACCAGTGATTCAAGAGTTACTTGATGAGTTGCATGGAGCGCGATACTTCTCTAAGGTGGATCTTAGATCTGGCTACCAATAGATCCGAGTTAAAGAGGTGGATGTACCCAAAACTACTTTCTGAACTCACTCGAGGCATTACGTGTTTAGAGTCATGCCTTTTGGGTTGAAGAATGCGCCTGCAACGTTTCAGGCTGTGATGAATGATTTGCCGAGCATTGGGTTGAGGCGTTATGTGTTGGTCTTCTTTGACGACATATTGGTTTATAGCCAAAATTGGGCCACTCACTTGGTGCACTTAGAGACCGTTTTGAAGTGTTTATAGGAGCATCGCTTTGCCATTAATCATAAGAAGCGTCAGTTTGGGCACAAAAAAATTGAGTATCTTGGGCACGTCATTTCTGAAGAGGAGTTGCCATGGATCTGGCTAAGGTGGCCAGCATGTTAAGATGGCCTGTTCAAAAGTCAATCAAAGCGGTAAGAGCTTTTCTAGGACTGTCGAGATATTACCGAAGGTTCATACGCAATTATGGGCAGACTGCACGACCACTTATTGACTTATTAAGAAAAGAGGAAGCTCAAACCTTTTACTGGACAACAGAGGCGTAAGAGGCATTCTTAGCTTTACAGCAGGCACTAACATCAGCCCCGATATTAATTCTACTAGATTTTACCAAGCCTTTTGTCTTAGAATGTGATGCATCCGAAGAGGGAATAGGGGCAGTCCTTATGCAGCAGCAGATGCTAATAGCTTTTTATAACAAAATTTTAGCTCCGAGGAACCTGTCAAAGCCAACATATGAGAAGGAGCTTATGGCCTTGGTGATGGCTACTCGACATTGGAGACCATATCTTGTGGGGAGGAAGTTTACTGTAAGAACAGATCATAGTAGTTTGCATCATCTGGTTCAACAACAAATCACCACTAGGGATGGCAATTTCGAATCGGCCCGTCAGTTTTTGGCCCGAATTAGACCGGCCATGGGTAGGCCACGGGCCGACCATGGTCCGCCCTGACACAACAGAATTGGGTTGCTAAGTTGTTAGGGTATGAGTTTGAAATTAGGTACAAGCCTGGAAATCAAAATAAGGCTGCTGATGCTCTGTCAAGGCGGAATGAAGAGGTTCAATTGGCAGCAGTTACCTTGCCGATATGGACATAATGAGACAGTTTAGATGCGGAAATGAAGGCTGACTAGAATTACTAGCAACTGAAAGCAAAGGTTCTACAAAATCCTTCTGTCCATGCGCACTACAAAGTTATCAATGATAGATTATTTTTCAATAGTTGGTGCTGCCTGTCTCCTTTAAGTGGATACCGAAATTAATTGCTAAATTTCATTGCACACCACAAGGAGGGCATTTGGGGGCTTATAGAACCTATCGACGCTTGGCTGCGAATGTTTATTGGCCGGGAATGATGAAATTTGTGCAATGTTTCGTGGCTGACTATTTGACATGCCAACGCAACAAGTATGAGACGTTGTCCCCGGTCAGCTTGTTAAAGCCTTTGCCAATACCGGAGCGGATTTGGGAGGATATATCGATGAACTTCATTACAGGTATGCCTCATTCCCATGGAATGGATTACATATTTGTTGTTGTTGATAGACTTAGTAAGTATGCTCAATTTATAGGGCTAAGACATCCTTATATGGCTAGAAGTGTATCGGAAGTTTTTATAAGGGAAGTGGTCAAACTACATGGAATCCCACGTTCCATTGTGAGTGATTGTGACTTCATTTTTATGAGTTGCTTTTGGAAGGAGTTGTTTCAGAGTTGGGGCACCAAACTTAAGATGAGTTTAGCCTATCACCCGAAAACTGATGGGCAAACTAAGGTGATTAATCGTTGTTTGGAGACATACTTGTGGTGTTTTTCTGCTGAGCAACCGAGAGGATGGGGAAAATGATTGTACGCGTTGAATTTTGGTATAACAACAATTTTCAGGGTGCTACCAATGACACTCCATTTGCTTTAGTGTATGACAGACCACCCCGTACCTTAATTCAGTATCTTTCGAGAGAGTTTCGAATGAAAGCAATAGTGGAAGAGCATGCTAACGGCTCAAAAATTTTAAAACAGTTGCAATATCATTTGTCTAAGGCACAACAACAAATGACTCGGGCAACTGTTAAACACAGGAGGGATTTGGAATTTCAGAAGGGGATTTGGTGTTCGTGAAGATCAAGCCCCATAGACAAACTTCAGCTTCGCAACGAGTCTATCAAAAGCTGAGTCCACGCTTCTATGGATCTTTCAGAGTTTCATAACAAATTGGAAAGGTTGCATATCGCCTTGACTTACCCAAAAAGCTAGGATCCATCCTGTTTTTCACATTTCCCAACTCAAGAAGGTGACTGGAAATCATTTGGCATTAACGGAATTGCCAAAGGATTTGATGGTTGAGGTTGAAGGATTTTATCCTGCGGCTATTTTAGATATGCAAGAATTGGGCAAAATTGCTTTTCCTTGTCACCACTTGTTGATTCATTGGGACGGAAAGAACGCCGATGAAGCTTCCTAGGTAACTTGCTCAGATTTCCATGGACAGTTTCCTCACTCAAACCTTGTGGACAAGGTTTGTTTTTAGAGAGCGGGATTTGTTAGCAACAATCATGAGTCCAACAACAATGAGCCTGAAAATAGGCCATCTAGTGATAAGAGGCCCTTTCTGGTTTACAAACGCAGGTAGAAGGATGCGACAAAGGGGGACCGGTAACTACCTTTGGCATTTTGCAGGATAGTAACGGTTTATTATACCTATAGGTAGCTAGCTGGAAATATTCCTATATGTATCTAGCTAGGAATAAGGAGAGTATCTTTTTTCGAAGTTTGTTGTGAACGGCCTTTGGCTTGGGAGGATTGCTATTCGCATCCTTATTACTCTATGTTTTGCTATCAATATACTACTTATTTTGGTTCTCTAAGTTTCACTTGCTTCTTACTCCATCAATTTCACATTTTCAATTCTGCAACTATGAGACGTTTTTTTAGACGGTGATCTATTATATATAAGGGAGAGGAATAGGAGAATCTATAAAAAAGAAGAGCAACATAAATATGAGCTTACTAGTTAACTTGGTTAGAGAGACTATGATAACCAAAGGAAAGCAGGATAACATCAGCCACGAACTTAGACTGATATGGTTGATTTAATTGTTTTTGTGATTATCAAGTGTACGGTCAGTGGCGGTAGCCCAGGGGGGCAAGGGGGGGCTACCGCCACCCTTAATCAAATTGATAAGTCTCAATTGATCTTAGGAAATAAAACGCCAGTAGACAACAAAGAAGTCAGGGAAGCAGCATCCAAAACACAGGGGACAAAACAACAAACCCAAAGGAGAAAACAATAACCAAAACGCCAATAGTGGAAGAATAAAACGCATCAACACAAAACGCAGCAGCAGATGGGAGAAAGTGCAAAACGCACAGTAGAAGAAACAGAACAAATGGTCCAAAACGCACAGTAGAAGAAACATAACAAAACGCAGCACGGCAGCAACAGATGGGAGAAGGTTCAAAACGCACAGTAGAAGAAACAGAACAAAACGCAACAGCAGATGGGAGAAGGTCCAAAACGCACAGTAGAAGAAACAGAACAAAACGCAGCAGCAGATGGGAGAAGGTCCAAAACGTACAGTAGAAGAAACAGAACAAAACGCAGCATAGAAGCAGAGAGAAAACGCACAGCAAAAGAAGAAACACGCCACCAGCAAGAAAAAAACAGAAACAAAACGATGCGTAGCAGAAGCCAACGCACCACAGATGAAAAGAAAGAAACCTAACACAGTAGAGACTAGAGAGAAACCTAAACAGAAAAATGTGGCAGCGGGGATGTAAATTAAAGGGTAACTTTTATTTATCTTTAT
>JAOTAY010000002.1:34118368-34148171 GCA_025629805.1 Erythroxylum baracoense | reverse complement strand
AAATTTCCCTACTTCATTTGTGGCTTATTGGAGGGGGAAAAAAAAAAGACAGAACAATCTAGCCGTATGTTTTGTTTTGTTTTATCTATCCACTTTTTGTCACTAATATAATTTTGGGGTAATCCTAAAACTTATTTTCATAAACAACTAAAATTCAGTAAAAATATTGTTTATTTGAGTTTTTAATTTATAATTTATGTAAACTAGTTTTATTTTCTATTTTCATTTTTTTGTTATAAACTGATTTGTCATCAACTAAAAATATATTATTTGATTATTCAATGTTAATTACTAATAAAAATTATGATAAATATAATTTAATTAGTTGAGTTATTTTAATTTTATGATTGATTTTAATTTTAATTTTTGAAAAATAAAATACTTTGAAATTTAATAATTATTTAATAAATATAATTTAAATTTAAAACATCTTAAAATACATATATTTGAAACAAAATTAATTTTAAAACTAAATTATTTTAAAATAAAAATTTCCTTGTTAAATTATTTATTTTAATAAAATATATATTAGTAAATATTATATAAGAGATTAAATTAAGTTTATTTACTTAACTATTTTATAAAATTAATTTATCTTAAGTTTTATATAATATTTAATCATTATCATTAATAAGAATATAATTACATTAACATTAACAACCAACATAATTTAATTTTTTTGAAGGAAATATAAATCAAAAACATAAAATAAAATAAAATAGAAAGCTACAAAAAATTAAGGCTAAACAACCCTTTAGGAGTGTTTGGTTCTATTTATTTTTATGGTTTTTTGTTTTGGTTGTGAAAAAAATAAAGATAAAAACTTGTTTGGAATAAATAGCTTTAGCTTTTAGTTTTCAGATTAAAAAAACCACAACATAATTAAAAAAAACACAAAAAAATGATGTTTTATATATTTTCACAACATGTTTTCTTGGCCAAAGAAACAAGAAGAAGTTCTATTTCTTTTTCCCTTGATCTACTTCTCCTATTATTATACTTTCCCTCTTATTGATCTATTCCCTCTCTTCCTTTTCATTATACTTGCAACAAACCTCTCATGCACAAATATACTTCTCTCTTCTCTCTTTTTTAGCTGCTTTGTTTTGTCCTCAACTCTTTTTTCTCTCTATTTTGTTTCTTTTTTTATGAAATTTTGCCTTTGCAAAATGAAAGATGATTTTTTCATGTGTTTTTTATTCTTCTAAAAATCGTGTTGAAAAATTTTACTAACTTTTCTTTTTCTTTTTTTGTCAATGTAAAAAGCTCGCAAAAATTGATCTTAGTCTTTTCATTAGGTTAGTTGTCAAATTTTAATATTGGTCTTTTTTATTCTATTGAAAAATTACTTTCATTGGTTTGTGATAAAAATTTTCATTAATCAATCCCCTATCAAAACCTATGTATATAAATCTTATATCTTTTACATCCATGGTTGTTTTTCTTCTATAGTTTCTTTGACCTTTTTGTTTATCGCATTTTCCTAGTTTGTTGTTTTTCATCTATGCCTAGTTTTTCAAGAGTGACCTATTTATGAATTTGAAGTTGTTCGGGTCAAAAGCTTTAAAAAGTTACAACCTTTTAGTGATGCAATGCATAATTAGAAATCACAACCATATGTGTGGGTTGTTGTTTCCAAATCGTTTCGATGTGTTTTTTATAAGGAACATTAATAATCTCACACATAAATCTTTCATAATGATTTTTATACCTTGTTTGTGATAATATTGAATGCTCATATTTGACTATTGAAAGCCTATACATAACTACCACAATAAAACAAAAAAGAGGAAATAGAGAAAAAATAGATGGCATTATAAGAGGAACTACACAGCTGGTACTAGACTACTATGTTTTTGATATTCTCAAAGGCTTTGTCTTTATGAGAAAGGAAAATCTTCTGGAGGGGATTGATGGAGTTGGAATTTAAAGGAAGAAAGAGGGTGTAATAAATAAGAGAGGAGAATGAGGGAATAGATTTGGTGGGGTTATAAATGCAACACAAACACATAGAATAGAAGTTTCCATAACATATTATTAAGTTTAAGAACCAA
This sequence comes from Erythroxylum baracoense, assembly GCA_025629805.1. NCBI lineage: Eukaryota > Viridiplantae > Streptophyta > Magnoliopsida > Malpighiales > Erythroxylaceae > Erythroxylum > Erythroxylum baracoense. The sequence continues at coordinate 34,146,117 of JAOTAY010000002.1, read as the reverse complement.
ACAAACACTAGAGAATGAAATAAAAAAGGAAGTCTACATTTTATTTTGTAACTTTTATATTAGCTCAAGCTAGTGCTTTGGTAGAAACGAATAGTAAAAGAGAATGAGGATATGATGTTTTCTTATCTTCGTAAATTTTTTTCTTTCTTTTAGTTGGTATCTTACAACTTTCGTGCAGAGTTATTGATGGATTTTAATGAGAATTTGGGGAAATTTTGGACCAAGTCTAGATGAGCTCATGTAAAACTAGGGCATCATATCTCAACCTAAAACCTTTAGGTAACTGGTGATGAGTCTTATCCTAGTATATAAGGTACTTCACCTTTTTGTTTATTTCCAACGTAGGATTATCCCACTTGTAAATTTTCAACATATCTCCTTTACATGTGGATATATCCATACTGGACTAACCCCTCTCAACCCATATTAATGCAAGGTCATAGAGCACTATTCTTCTGACCTAAATCTATGAATCTCTATTCATTGAGCTTTGCTAACCTGACTCTAATACCATTGATATATTTTAAAGGGGCTTTGGGAAAAAAATTAGACTAAGTCCAAATGAGTCATATACAACTAGGATATTACATCTCAAATAAAAACCTTAAAGCAATAGGTTATGAATCATATCTTACTATATAATACACTTCATCTTTATGTTTCTTTCCAATGTGGGATTATTCCACTTGTAAATTTTCAATATTTAATAATGATTTGGTTTCTCAGTAATTGGATATTAGTTTATTTTCTAAATTAATTAGGGATAAGAAAGATTAGACTCCTGATGTTTAATAAAATGACAGAAAGAATATATATGTCCCTTTGATAAGTACTAACTGATTTATCTGCTTCTCATGACTGTACTAGTAAAATATGATTTTTTTATTGCTACATGTTTTAATAGAGAATTTTGGGGGTAAAAGAATAGCCTAGTCCCTATAAGGGAAAGTTGTTAAATGATATAAGTTATAAAATGTTGTGATAATATTATTGATGTTGAAACCACTTAGTCAATGTAAGTTGCAGTATTCAACTTGAAAATAAGAATGTAATCTCAAATTATCAATCTCAATTATTTAGGAAATTTTTTGAACAACATGTGATGATTCTTTGCAAACTTTCCTTTATTCTTACATTATATTTGTAAAATCATAGCAAGCTTACATGCAACTTCCATTTTAAAATAAAGATAATGAAGCTTGTAATGAAATTTATTAACAAATATCGTATTTTTTATTTTTCTATTGTCACTTATATGCAATTAATTCTAGTGATGGAAGCTTTAAACAATATGAACGATTCTAATAATTATGTAAAAATAAATAAAAATGATGGAGTATGAAATGATGCCATAGAGAGGTATTTAATCTCATTAATGATTGAAGAAATGAAAAAGGAAAATCGAACAACTACTACCTTTTCTAAATCCAGTTGAAAGATTATTGAGGCAATTCTTTAAACAAAATTCAGTAAAGAGAATATTGATGCTTAATTAAAGAACAAATATAATGTAATAAGGTTAGGTTGAAGAATTTAAATAACTTTCTCAAGGAAACAAGAATCGATTACAACTCCATTAGTAAAGTTAATGCTACATATGAATGTAGGAAAAATCTATTTAAGGTAAAATACATTTATCATTTTTTTACTCATATACACTTTTCATTATTATAGGTGCATAAAATGGTTCACATATTCAAGAAAAATGATGTAAGGATTTTTATACTTGTTTCATATTTTTTGAGATACAACTGCAATTTGTTTGCAAGCACGTTCATTAATAAAATCTATATCGAGTAGTACAAAAGAGAAATATAGAATTGATGGTGATGAGGCTTATGCATTCAATGAAAAATAGATCAAGTTGCAAATTCTTCTTTTAAAAGAAATCTCTTAAGAAGAAGGCAAAGATGGCATACTCTAACATTATAGAAAGGATCTTAATTACAATTGGTGAATAATCAAAAAGAAAAAATGATTTACTTAAGAAAAACTAGCCTTAACAACATACACTATAGATGATGGATTTAAAGCTTCATCAGTTAATTAAGAGATTAATATAATGATGAAATATTTAAATTCCTTACATAATTTAGGTGTCGAGGGTGTGCATTATGGAAAAAAAGTAAAGGCTTTACATGATTCTCCACTTTTTTAGGGAGATTTTTATAAAGATATAAAATGTGAAGAAGATAAATTTGATTGCATATCTTTAGTTTTTTTTTTTTATGTTATTGCATATTAAAGTCTTATTGGTTCAACATGTTTATATTAAGAACTATTCTATGGTTTAAACATTTTATCATATTTTTTGTATGAATATTTGTTGTGAACCTTTTGATATAATGTTTTATATGAACTTTTTAAATTTATGTTAACTATTATGATGTTTCATAATCGTTTTAGCATTTATATTTAAATATCTTTATCGATTATTAATGTTGATATTGTAGATAGATGCTCTCTTTATCGAACTTTGAATCAAATTCAAATGATGAACTGATGAAGGTAGTTATTATTTCTCTAGCTAAAAAAGAGAATGAATATTTTTATTTACATAAGCAACCATGTGAAATCTTTGGTCTATCAGGTCATGATTGGATATTTGAGTTTTTGAATGAAAATTGTACAAGGATTTGTGAGAACTTAATAATGAATAAGATATTTTTCTTAAGCTTTATGTCTTAAATTGAAGAGTTTACAAAGCTTAAAGTCAATAAATCATTTGACTATGGAGGAACAAATTGTAATTTTCTTAATAATTATAGGGCATAGTGAGACAACAAAGGTCCATGAAGAGCACTTTAAACATTCAACCTAGACAATTTCAAAGTATTTTCATAAAGTCCTATATGCATTTAATCATAATACAAAATGCCATTACTTCGTCATCCTTTTCCAATATGCCTTCTAAAATTTAGCATAATTCAAAATATTTTCCATATTTTCATATCTATTCATATAATTAATTAATATTTTTATTATACCCTTATATTCAATTAATTATTTTAATAATACAATTTTTTAAGGATTTCATTGGAGCAATAGATGGTACACATGTTAACGCATATGCTCCAACCAATAAACAAATACCATATAGAGGTAAAAGAACTGATCCAACCTTAAATATTACATGTTGTTGCTCAATTGACATGCATTTTACATGTCTAATACTTGGATGAGAAGGTATTGGAAATGACTTTCAAGTTCTTTTAGAAACAGTAACAAGTCCAACAAATCAGTTTCCTATGCCTTCACTAGATAGTATATTATTTTAAATAAATAAAGTAATTACAATTAATTTTTAATATCTTTATGTTAATATCATTTTCTTTATATATTAAGTAAGTTTTACTTAGTTGATTCGTGCTACACTAATATGCTTGGATACGGTGAGAGATGTCATTTTACAAGATTATATAGGAAGAAGAAGAACTCAAGGTCCACAATAATTGTTTAACTATAGGCATTCTTAATTAAGAAATGTTATATAAAGATTTTTTGACATTATAAAATTAGGATTTTCTATACTGTTAAACATGCCCAGTTATGATGTGAAGAAACAGAAAAACATTAATTTTACTTATTATATACATTTTCATATATATAATAAGTAATGGCGTGGAAATCCCCACAATTCTCACAAGTGTGGGATTCCTCACCAGAAATTAAGTAAAGTTTAGCTCAATTACAATAAAATAAAGAATCTAATAATGAATTAACCTTAAAAGACAAAATTAGCCATAATCTATGAGGTTTTTCTTTCAACTTTTCTTGAACTCCAGAAAAACAGTAAAGGCTTTACATGATTCTCCACTTTTTAAAGGAGATTTTTATGAAGATATAAAATGTGAAGAAGATAAATTTGATTGTAGATCTTTAGTTATTTTTTTATGTTATTACATATTAAAGTCTTATTGGTTCAGCATGTTTATATTAAGAACTATTCTATGGTTTAAAAATTTTATCATATTTTTTGTATGAATATTTGGTGTGAACCTTTTGATATAATGTTTTATATGAACTTTTTAAATTTATGTTAAATATTATGATGTCTCATAATCGTTTTAGCATTTATATTTAAATATCTGTATTGATTATTAATGTTGATATTGTAGATAGATGCTCTCTTTATCGAATTTTAAATCAAATTCAAATAATGAACTGATGAAGGTAGTTATTATTTCTCTAGTTATAAAAGAGAATGAATATTTTTATTTACATAAGCAACCATGTGGAATCCTTGGTCTATCAGGTCATGATTGGATATTTGAATTTTTGAATGAAAATTGTACAAGGATTTGTGAGAACTTAAGAATGAATAAGATATTTTCTTAAGCTTTATGTATTAAATTGAAGAGTTTACAAAGCTTAAAGCCAATAAATCATTTGACTATGGAGGAACAAATTGCAATTTTCTTAATAACTATAGGGCATAGTGAGACAACTAGGTCAATGAAGAGCACTTTAAACATTCAACCTAGATAATTTCAAAGTATTTTCATAAAGTCCTATATGCATTTAATCATAATACAAAATGTCATTACTTTGTCATCCTTTGCCAATATGCCTTCTAAAATTTAGCGTAATTCAAAATATTTTCCATATTTTCATATCTATTCATATATTTAATTATTATTTTTATCATATCCTTATATTCAATTAACTATTTTAATAATACAATTTTTTAAGGATTCCATTGGAGCAATAGATGGCACACATATTGATGCATGTGCTCCAACTAATAAACAAATACCATATAGAGGTAAAAGAACTAATCCAACCTTAAACATTACATGTTGTTGCTCAATTGACATGCATTTCACATGTGTAATGCTTGTATGGGAAGGTATTGCAAATAACTTTCAAGTTCTTTTAGAAATTGTAACAAGTCCAACAAATCAGTTTCTTATGCCTTCACTAGATATTATATTATTTTAAATAAATAAAGTAATTCCAATTAATTTTTAATAGCTTTATGTTAATATCATGTTCTTTATATATTAAGTAAGTTTTACTTAGTTGATTCGTGCTACACTAATATGCTTGGATTTTTTTACCATATCAAGATGAGAGATGTCATTTACAAGATTATATAGGAAGAGGAAGAACTCAAGGTCCACAAGAATTGTTTAACTATAGGCATTCTTCATTAAGAAATGTTATATAAAGATTTTTTGCATTAAAAAATTAGGATTTTCTATACTTTTAAACATGCCCAGTTAGGATATGAAGAAACAGAAAAACATTATATACATTTTCATATTTATAATTAAGTAAAGTATAGCTCAATTACAATAAAATAAAGAATCTAATAATAAATTAACCTTAAAAGACAAAATTAGCCGTAATCTATGAGGTTTTTCTTTCAAATTTTCTTGAACTAAAACAAATAGATTTTTTATCAAATCTAAAAGTAAAAATGAAAACCAAACATTAAAATTGAAACAAATATCACAAATTTACCATTCCATTGATTATAGGATTTCTTTTTCTTATTTCCCGGTTCCTTACAATTCGAAATTGGCGGGAAGGATGTACCACTTGTGAAACGAGTGCGTTCTATAAACGCGTTCTGTAATGCAAATTCATAAAAGAAACTATTTCACGGACTCAAAAGCCCTAACGCTAATTCAACGTTGAACAAGTGTGAGTACCAGTTCTGCAAGGTTAGCAATCTGAATCAAGGAACAAGGACGATGCCAAAAGTATTTTCTGAATCAGAAGAAGTGTTGATGTGTCTAAGGTATGGTAAAGTCTCTGAATCATTTGAAGATTTGGTTTTTGGATTTTTGTTTCTTAAAATTGCTCGACTAAAGTATTCTTTTGTCTCTTGAAAAGTGCGAATAAGATGTTACCTTGGTTCTTCTGTGCCTCCGTCGGATGCAAAATGTTTTATTTTCAATATTACGTGCCTTTATATTACATGCAGAGGTCCTTTATCTATATCTGCTTATCGAATTTCCATTCTGCTACTATGTGTAGTAGCTGCTACTGTTGTATCCAACTATTTAGTTGGTGAGTTTTTCTTCAGCCTATAATACATTTAATATGATGTATGAATCTAGTTCACCTAATAGAACTGCAAAAGATACAACAATTATTGTGATTTGGCATTTAGCTGTTACTCACTACTCAACTGGTAGATTTTTAACTACAACAAACTAAATTTTGATTGTCGATAATATTGTAGTTAGCCTGGCATTTTGGTGTATCCGTGATCTCAGTTCTAATTGGTTTCCTCAACTTGTGCTTTGTCAAACCACCATATGGTACAATTTTATTTATACATTCCCCTAACTTCACTCTTTCATTTGTTTTCTACACAGCAGAGAGGATAAAAGCAAATGCTTTCTGGTGCCTGTTATGAAAAAGAAAGACGTTGGTGCTTGTGATGTTTGTAAGAGAAATTGCATATTCTTCTGCAAATTGTTATCATCTTCTGTTTAGTTTAGACGGTTTCTATTTGTAATCATTACAATTTTGCACGTCAGAGTCATTTATTCTCCTTCAATGCTCCTATAATTATACTGACTGGGATATGTTTAAATAATGCACAAGTATGATGATTTCATTAAAATCAACACAAGATTCCATGCGTATGTGGAAAACCTTTCAAACACTTTTCTTTACTTGAGAATATGACAATGGAAATCCAATGGTTAAATGTTTCACAATGATATCCACTGCACCAAAGAATCTCTGAATGTCATCTGTGAGAAGTTGGTGTCGATTTTTCGCAGACATTGCTAAGCAGCATTGTGCTATCTACTTTCGCCTACAAAGCTATACAAGTTCACTAGCTGAAATTTTGATGTATTTAGGATTGCTTCTTGTGGCAACTTTTGTTAGCAACAATCATGAGCCCTACAGCAATGAGCCCGGAAATAGGCCATCTAGTGATAAGAGGCCCTTTCTGGTTTACAAGCGCAGGTAGAAGGATGTGACAAAGGGGGACCTGTAATTACCTTTGGCATTTTGCAGGACAGTAACGGTTTATTATACCTATAGACAGCTAGCTGGAAATATCCCTATATGTATCAAGCTAGGAATAAGGAGAGTATCTTTTTTGGAAGTTTGTTGTGAACGGCCTTTGGCTTGGGAGGATTGCTATTAGCATCCTTGTTACTCTGTGTTTTGCTATCAATATACTACTTGTTTTGGTTCTCTAAGTTTCACTTGCTCCTTACTCCATCAATTTGGTGCGGTGAGCGTGGAGATAAACAACGAATGACAAACACTCGAATGGAGTCTAGAATGGAAGTGGTGGAGAGGACGCTGGGGCGTTAGAGCAACGCCTTGGTGGCCTGGGTGTTGAAGTGGTTGAGGGAAAGCAAAAGGTGGAAGACCAGCTATCTGAGATTAAAAGCTTACTGATGACTGTTTTGAAGGGAAACACCATGGAGGAAACTGGGTCTGAAAGCTCGAGAGCGGGCAACAAAAGCACAGAATCAGTAAAGCCAATTTCAACCAAGACAAAGACTAAAATGGTTTATGTGAAAGACATTCAGATATTTGCCAAGAAGATTGAGTTGTCAAACTTTAATGGCAATGACCCACTCAGTTGGGTGAGGAGAGCTGAGCAGTACTTCCAGATTCAATGCATGTCGGAAGAACAGAAGGTGACCTTGACTCTGGTTTGCATACAAGGTCATGCTCTACATTAGATGATGTGGTTACATGAAAGGAAGCCATTGTAGGGTTGGGGAGACGTTTGTCAAGAAATTCTCGCATGATTTGGAGGGGCATTAGCTTCGAACCCATACGAAATGTTGGTAGCAACTAGGCAAGAGGGGTTGGTGGATGAGTACATCAGACATTTCGTGGAGAAATCGACGCATATTCAAAGGTTGTCTGAAGCAGCGTTCACTGGGCAATTTTTGAATGGGTTAAAAGAAGGGATTAGAGCAAGGATACGAACTCAGGAGGTTGGTGATTTGCACAAAACCATGAACCTCACTCGTGAGATTGAACTTGAGATAGAGATCTTGGGAAAGAAGAAGACTGATTGGGCTAAAGGGAGAAATGAGTGATATGGGCTAGGTGCAAAAGCAGGGGGTATATTTTGGCTGACTACAATTAAATCCAACATCACTAGCACTTTAGGCCAAATACACAAATTTTCACTTATAAGTCAAACAACACACAGAACATTACAGGGGCCTCATTTAACAAATCCAACTGATTGTCTGCAACTGGATCAAGAGGAGTACGTCGTTTATCACAAGCTGAAGTAAACGTCCTTAGGGCCCACGAGTTATGTTTTCGCTATCAACAGCCATATGGACCGCTTCATTGATGCTCTAACAAGACTCCACAAATAGTGATTTTATGGGAAAAAGAAGAAGCTCAGATTGAAGAAGCCGGTGAAATGCCCAATGCCTAAGAGATAGTAGAGATGGAAGAAGCAACGGCTGATACCCAGGTAATGAACCTAGAGCTACTATGTTTTGGGTGATCTGGAGGTAATTTAGCTCGTACTGAGGATGAAAGGAAAGATTGGAGATAAAGAAGTTGTGGTTTTAGTGGATAGTGGCGCAAGCCACTGCTTTGTGGCGAGAATAGTAGTAAACATGATGGTAATGCCAATTGAAGAAACCCCTTGCTTTGATGTCAAATTGGGTGATGGGCAACGAAGGGGAACGTGTGGGTTATGCCGAGCTGTTCCTATTTATATTGAATCGAAAGAGTATAGGTTGGACTACTATATATTCCCTCTAGATGGGGTAGACTTAATTCTGGGAATTTCATGGTTGGAAACACTTGGGGACCTGAAAGCTAACTAGGTGAAATTAACCATGGAGTGCATGCGAGATGGCAGAAAAATATTGGTTAAAGGGGATGAAACCTTATTGTCCAAGTCAGCATCATGTCGAGCTCTACAAAAGTCAATTGAAATGGACCTCGCCTTCCTGTTGTGGCCATTGACGGCTGAATCACTTGAGTTGAATATCGGCTGTGAGGATCAAAAATAGAAAGTAGAGTTACAAAGAGTGTTGAAGAAGTTTAAGTACGTCTTTCGAGAGCTGACTGAATTACCTCCACGTCGTGTAGTTGGTCATGCAATTCCATTATTGCTAAGCACTTCAGCTGTTAGCGTGCGCCCTAATCATTATGGGCATGTGCATAAAGACGAGATCAAGCGGTAGGTCGTTGACATGTTAGCTACCGGAATTATCCAGCCAAGTACAGGGTCTTTTTCTAGCCCCGTACTAATTATTAAAAAGAAAGATAGCAGCTGGAGGTTCTGTGTTGACTATCGAGAGCTCAACAAGGTAGCCATATCGGATAAATACCTGATACCAGTGATTCAAGAGTTACTTGATGAGTTGCATGGACCGCGATACTTCTCTAAGGTGGATCTTAGATCTGGCTACCACCAGATCCGAGTTAAAGAGGAGGATGTACCCAAAACTGCTTTCCGAACTCACTCGGGGCATTACGAGTTTAGAGTCATGCCTTTTGGGTTCAAGAATGCGCTTGCAACGTTTCAGGTTGTGATGAATGATTTGCTACGCATGGGGTTGAGGCGTTATGTGTTGGTCTTCTTTGACGACATATTGGTTTACAGCCAGAATTGGGCCACTCACTTTGTGCACTTGGAGATCGTTTTGAAGTGTTTACAGGAGCATCGCTTTGCTGTTAATCACAAGAAAAGTCTGTTTGGGTACAAAAAAATTAAGCATCTCGGGCACGTCACTTCTAAAGAGGGAGTTGCCATGGATCCGGTTAAGGTGGACAGCGTGTTAAGATGGCCTGTTCCAAAGTCAACCAAAGCAATAAGAGCTTTTCTAGGACTGTCGGGATATTACCGAAGGTTCATACGCAATTATGGGCAGATTGCACAACCACTTACCGATTTATTAAGGAATGAGGAAGCTAAAACCTTTTGCTGGACAGCAGAGGCGCAAGAGGCATTCTTAGCCTTACAGCAGGGGCTAGCATCAGCCTCGGTATTAATTCTGCCAGATTTTACCAAGCCGTTTGTCTTGGAATGCGATGCCTCCAGAGCGAGAATAGGGGCTGTCCTTATGCAGCAGCAGATGCCTATAGCTTTTTATAGCAAAATTTTAGCTTTGAGGAACCTATCAAAGCCAACATATGAGAAGGAGCTTATGGCCTTGGTGATGGCTATTTGACATTGGAGGCCATACCTTGTGGGGAGGAAGTTTACTGTAAGAACGGATCATAGTAGTTTGCGTCATCTGCTTCAACAGCAAATCACCACCCCGGCACAACAGAATTGGGTTGCCAAGTTGTTAGGGTATGAGTTTGAAATTGAGTACAAGCCCGGAAATCAAAATAAGGCTGTCGATGCTCTGTCAAGGTGGAATGAAGGGGTGCAATTGGCAGCAGTTACCTTGCCGATATGGACACAGTGGGGCAGTTTAGATGCAAAATTGAAGGCTGACCAAAATTACCAACAACTGAAAGCAAAGGTTCAACAAAATCCTTTTGTCCATGCGCACTATAAAGTAATAAATGATAGATTATTTTGCAATGGGCGTTTAGTGCTGCCTGTCTCCTCTAAGTGGATACCGAAATTAATTGTTGAATTTCATTGCACACCACAAGGAGGGCATTCAGGGGCTTATAGAACCTATCGACGCTTAGCTGCGAATGTTTATTGGCCAGGAATGATGAAATTTGTGCAACGTTTCGTGGCTGACTGTTTGACGTGCCAACGCAACAAGTGTGAGACGTTGTCCCCGGCCGACTTGTTACAACCTTTGCCAATACCGGAGGGGATTTGGGGGGATATATTGATGGACTTCATTACTGGTATGCCTCGTTCCCATGGAATGGATTGCATATTTGTGGTTGTTGATAGACTTAGTAAGGATGCTCATTTTATGGGGCTAAGACATCCTTCTACGGCTAGAAGTGTATCGGAAGTTTTTATAAGGGAAGTGGTCAAACTACATGGAATCCCTCGTTCCATTGTGAGTGATCGTGACTCCATTTTTATGAGTTGCTTTTGGAAGGAGCTGTTTCAGAGTTGGGGCACTAAACTCAAGATGAGTTCAACCTACCACCCAAAAACCGATGGGCAAACTGAGGTGATTAATCGCTATTTGGAGACATACTTGCAGTGTTTTTCTGCTGAGCAACCGAGAGGATGGGGAAAATGGTTGCACTGGGCTGAATTTTGGTATAACACAAATTTTCAGGGGGCTGCCAATGACACTTCATTTGTTTTAGTATATGGCAGATCACCCCCCACCTACTTCAGTATCTTCCGGGGGAGTTTCGAGTGGTAGCAGTAGCGGAAGAGCATGCTGACCGCACTGAAATTTTAAAACAGTTGCAACATCATTTGTCTAAGGCACCACAACAAATGACTCAGGCAGCTAATAAACATAGGCAGGATTTGGAGTTTTCAGAAGGGGATTTGGTGTTCGTGAAGATCAGGCCCCATAGACAAACTTCAACTTTGCAACGACTCTATCGAAAGCTGAATCCACGATTCTATGGACCCTTCAGAGTTTCACAGCAGATTGGCAAGGTTGCATATCGCCTTGACTTACCAAAACAGCTAGGATCCATCCTGTTTTTCACATTTCCCAGCTCAAGAAGGTGACTGGAAATCATGTGGCAGTGGCGGAATTGCCAAAGGATTTGATGGTTTAGGCTGAAGAATTTTATCCTGCAGCTATTTTAGATACGCAAGAATTGGGCAAAAATGCTTTTCCCTGTCACCACTTGTTGATTCATTGGGAAGGGAAGAATGCCGATGAAGCTTCCTTGGTAACTTGCTCAGATTTCCGTGGATAGTTTCCTCACTCTAACCTTGTGGACAAGGTTTGTTTTCAGAGACGGGAATTGTTAGCAACAATCATGAGCCCAATAGCAATGAGCCCGAAAATAGGCCATCTAGTGATAAAAGGCTCTTTCTGGTTTACAAGCGCAGGCAGAAGGATGCAACAAAGGGGGACCTGTAACTACCTTTGGCATTTTGCAGGACAGTAACGGTTTATTATACCTATAGGTAGCTAGCTGGAAATATTCCTATGTGTATCTAGCTAGGAATAAGGAGAGCATCTTTTTTTTTTAAGTTGTGAACAGCCTTTGGCTTGGGAGGATTGCTAATCACATCCTTGTTACTCTGTGTTTTTGGCTGTCAATTACACTACTTGTTTCGGTTCTCTAAGTTTCACTTGCTCCTTACTCCATCATACTAGCATTTTAAACTTCCAAGTAAACATCATTTACAGAGCCTACACAAAACACAGACAAGCAAAAGTTTAAGAGAATGTTTACCTCGGTGATCTACAATCATAAGCATTAATAGGTTCAGGAACATGCATTATGTGAATATATTAGAAAATAGTTTTGCAATCTGCATTTGAAAAGTACGAGATCAAACACAAGATTTACAGGCTAAAATAGACCTCTAGTGCGAGTACCAAGTGAATATTATCAACCAGACCAAGCTGAAAACAGACAGAAAAATAACATAATACTGGACATCTACTCCACAAAGAAAATAAGTAAAAACAATTCCCATCAGCAATCCTGATTGAGCCATCAAACAGTTGTATACAGTATTAAACAACAGTGCTGCAGAAAAAAGATGCATTGACACCTCTGAGAGCACTAAAGCCGACTAAATTCTTTTGAATGCACCATCAAATAACTTATCATGGACTTCAGATCAACTTGGCCACCACCGCGACCAAGCACATCATCCTTATAATAGATTTCTCATCATGCTCCTCCAGCAATTAAAGAGAATATCAACAAATGTTCACAAGGGGTCAATTCCCTAGGTTTCCTATGATCTTCCACATGATAGAACCGATCATGAATGGAAGTCAAAGGATTCATAATATATGTAGGACATTAATGCCAAGAATAAACTATAGTACACATTCTGTCAAATTGCATTCAGCTGTACTAACACTTACAAACTTAAGAATATGGAATTTTTAAACATCTAAACATCTATATACTGCGTGACTATAAGTGAACTTCCCTCCCACCTAAAATTTATCCAAGTCCAATCAGTGCATCTCAACAAACAAGAAAAAAATTATAAAAGCTCCAAACAATCAAAACACACACAAGAGCAGACGTGCACACACACGCGCACAAAACTAATAGATAGATGAAACACAAGAAATAAGAGATTAAAAGAAAGCCCAACCCCATGAAACACCGTGCTGTCTCCAACTTGCAAATTGTGGTCAGAAGGCTCAAGCTTTGGTAAAACCAATCCACTCGTAGCATCATCTTCCTCATCACGAAGCTGTAACAATCTACATATGTCTGTCGAGAATGACCCAAGGCTTCCACCCTGTCACCAACAAATGTGCAATTCTCAAGGAGAGCATTTTATTCCAACACTTCCTATCACCATCACTAATCACAGCTCTTTTGTCTTTACAACACAAACAAAATCAAGCACAGAATCTTTTTTGTCTTTACAACACAAAGACAATCAAGCACAGAATTTCATCCACATACTCATTGATACCACACATAAACTGAAATGGGATAAAATATGTGATATTAACTTGTTGCAAGGAGGACGCTGGAGATGGTTCATTAAGCTCAGCTTTCCACTCACGAAGCATCTGATGAACTTGCTCCTCCAGCACAGCGGCATCAATGGTTCGACTTTCTTTCCTTGCAAACTGCAGATCCATGAACACCCCTTGCAGATCATCAACCCGATTCTTGGCTTTGTCCTTGAACAGCTTGTGAGATGCGGACTTGCAGTTGGTCCTCGAACCCTTCCTCATTAGAGTAACCGAAGTCCCCTTGCACTCTCTACAAAATTATAAAACATCCAACCAAACCAAAAGCCAAACTTTTAATCAGACCGAGTAATAATTAGCCAAAAGAAAAGCATAAAAAAGCAATAATTTTGAAGTAAATCGAAATTTGGTAAGGAAAAGAGAAGGATCACAACCAACAAAAGAAACCCCAAATAATGCAAATTCAGTATGAGCACCGACAGCAGACAACAAGAAAAAAAAAATGCTAGAACGGGTTAACAAATAATCGGTAAGAAAAGAAAGTGGGTTTCAAAACTGGAAGAAAACAGAAAAATTTGTATACAGAGAAAAGGACTTGAAAATAAGTAGTAAAAAAAACACCACAAAAGCCTGCTCAAACCGTATAACAAAGACAATTTTCAAAACTGAAAACAAAAAGAAATTAGGAGCTAAAAGCCAAGATCAGAACAACAGAGAGTCATCGCAAAACCCACAGAAAGCTAAAATTGAGATACAGCTGGGATTCCCAAGCCTCAGGGTATCAACTTACAGTAGGAAGCTCCAGAGATAGAGAGAGAAAATATTGGTGATACAAGATCAGAGACGTTCGCCTATTAGTAGTAATTTCATAACCCAAGTTTCTTCCTTGTTCTTTTTGTAAGTGAGAGCCTAGGAGTCTTAAGAGAAAGCAAGTCAAGTCTAAACCTTTCTTTTCTTTTAATTTTATTTTCGCTTTATTCTTTATGTTTATGTTGGCTTGAAGATCATTTTCCCATAATACTGAATTTAAGATAGTAATGTAGTAGTAAGTACATTTGTCACTAAAAAGTTACTTGTTTGAATTTATAAACTGTTTCAGTATATTTGTAACAATATAAAAGTTACGCACATAAAGAACTTTTCTAAACCCGGCAGGGCAAATGTTTGATAGCTATTAGAATTACAAATGTTTACAAACATCCAATGGTTACAAACATCCCAAGAGGCAAGAACCAACTCATAAATTTTCATAATTGACTTTTGTCTTTTACTTTCGTTTGCGTTGACCAGGCACTACTTTATTTTAACACACAAATTGCCATTCAATCTATGCTAGTCCTTTGTTTTCTTTCTTTCTTTCTTTTTTGGTTTTAGAAGGTCCTTTATATGTAGATGTGGAGTGGAAAAGGGAAAGAAGACTAGGTTAAGAAAGGCATAAAGGAAGTTTCCCACTACCATCCACCAGATTCCTATCTTTGATGCTCCTTCACGACAGCCTCTCTTGCAAGTGGGATGCTTAGCACAGTGTCAAACTATTTGACGTGGAAAAACAAGCATCCTCAGTCATTAGTTTCAGTTGGTCTGATGCTAGTTATAAAAAGACTATTTGAGAATGTATTGTTCAGAAAAAGCCTCCTTTTACTGACATTCCATCAAATAGCGAACGTAATTTTCCAAAATAACTTGCTTTTGAAGTTTCCCAAGACAAAAATGATGGCATAACATAAAGTACGTGATCTAGTGAGATTCTAATAGGTTCGAATCAATTGGGAATAGGCTTGAGTTTTAGTGGCTGAATGCAAACCTAATATGGTGGGCTGGGACAGGGTTTGAGTTTAGCTTATGGACTTCTTTGTGATAAGCTTATAATATTAAATATTGAAGTACTTTTTTAGGATTTAGCTTCTGATGATCAAGTCGACAATAATTGTAGAGAGAAAATGTAACATCTAATGTGAGAGAGTAAAAGTGACTTCAATTTTAAGAATAATGTGTGTTTATATAGTAACCTGATGATGCCTGTGTTGATGTCATGTGGTAACATGTTATGCACATGTTAAGAGGTTCCAATTTGTTAGTCTCTTCATTAAATTTAGATTTAAGAGAGTTTGACCCATAATTATTATTTGGTCTCTAAGCTTTAACCTTGAACTTGTTTTAAAGTTAAACTTTCATTTTTATAATGTAGGATTCTTACCTGAGTCTACAAACTCAATTATGGATTATATTGAATTCGTAACAAGTCTATTACAAGGGACCATATTATTTACCTTTAATATGGTGGTGAGATTTGTTGTTTGATAGTTTCATCAATTTGTTCTCTTTTTGTTGTTGTTGTTCTTGACATGTCATTTGGTTAATCTTTTGGTCTTAAGGTTAAAGCTTGAATTCTCGTTTTGAATTTAAAACACATATCTAGGTTTATGATTAGACCTCGAGGAGTATTGTCCTCACACTAGGTATATATTTTAGGATTTGAACATAACTAGTCATGAGGTAGGTGACTCATCCACATGTAATGCATCCATATCTAGTATGAAGAGTCTCGACAAGAGTAAGGACTTGATGTGTTGGAACAAAATTATTCCATATTATCTAGACATGTCTATAATGCAGCAACTTCCTATAAATGTCCCTCATTTTTGTATCAAATTTCTATAAATATCCTTCGTCTCTTGCATTTTTTACAGCTAACTTGCTTTTTTACTTTAAAATAAATATGTGATTTTGAACTTAAATAGCCATCATCTTGGGTAGATATACTAATTTGAAGTGGTAAGGAACTGTAAGCATTATTTTCTTTAAGATTGTCTACATTGGCAATTCCATGAGTGGTGAGAACTCAAGTGTTAGGTTTAGGAGTGGATCAAGTATTGAGTTAATATTAGTGAGGTATAGGCTTATAATCATAAATGTTGAACTTGTTATAAACGATAAATGGCTAATTAGTCTTGACATTGTCCCTCGCCTTATGGAGAACTTTAAGGTTAAAAAATATGAGCTCAAATTTAGCCTTTTAGGGTAAATATTGATGATATGAGGTTAGAGTATAATATTCTCTTGTTTATTGAGATTTATAAACCACAATTGCATAAAAGGGTATCTTTCTACAAGCTTGGGGAGGTGAGCATGTATCATGAAAAACTAATGTGTAGTTTGAGGTTGCCATTTACTAATTGATATGAAGAATTATTAAAAAGAAATAAGCTTAAGCTTAGGTTAGATGAACCCCTACTCTTATTGTTTAATATTTTGTGTCCATTTAGTCTATCATTTAGGAAAAGTAGAGCCCATTATGGACTTGTTCATATTTATGCATCAATTAATGTTTATAGGGAAGCTTTTGAGATGGTATATCTTAAATGCTAGATTTAATATATTCATCAAAGTGAGCAAGCCTATTAAAGGAATACACGATTGGAAGAGGACTTTTTTTTTCTTTTTTTGGAGGATGATAGTAACCAAAGGGTTCCACTATTTATTGGCAGATCTCAATCTCAATTTTAATGATATGGATAAGTCTTGTGGCTTATTGTTTATTCAAGAAAAGTTTTGAGAAGAGTAAAATAAGTCTTTTTAGTGAAGGAGATATCATTAAAGAGTTGTTGTAGGTTGAAATTTTCAATGAATAGACTTATAGGTCTTCTATAATGTTCTCTTATTAACCCATGTAAACCTGTAGTGCAAATATTCTTGTTGAAACTTTCTTGCAAGGATGGATCTGGATCATATAGCTTCAAAGCAAAGAACCTTGCTCGAAAGGTAGATTTAATGAGTTGAGAAAAAAGAGGAAATGTGATAAAAGTCATAAAGAGAGCAAAAAAAGTTATGACATGTCTAAATCATCCAAGGAGGGCTTCAAACGAGAGAAGATTATGAACCTGTTGGAGTCACAAGCCATTTTAGGACCAATTGTGGTCCATTTAGAGCCTAACACCATAAAGCTCTCTAGTCTTTGGTTACAACTCCATATCATGATCAAGACAAAGATCTTTTGGCAAGGAGCTCTTTTATCCTTAGTGGTTAGTTAAAGTTGTGGACTAAGTGTTTAGGTTACTCTTTTGTGACTAGAAAGTCGTAGGTTCGAATTACAGAAACAACCTCTTTGTAAAATACAAAGGAAAAGCTACGTACAATGATGACCCTCCCCTGACCCTTGCAAAGCGGAGAGCCTTGTGCATTAGGGAAACCCTTTATGTTACACCGAAATTCTTGAGTGAAGTTATACTTCTAAGTATTAAGAAGGTTATAATGACACTAAGTAAGAAACAATTCATCATACTTTTAAGCACTACATGGCCTAAGTCTAAATCAAACTTATTTGGACTACAAACAAAGCTTATTTGGGCTATTATCCCCCTTTTTTCATTATTCTAGCATTATTCTTTTAATAAAAAAAGTGTAATGGTGGTCTATAATAGACATGCATGCCTAAAGTTTAAGAAACTCAACCTCTCCTTCCACCTAGGCTTAAAAAGATGTCGAGTGATATACCTATAATAAGTGTACATAATAAACTTGATTTACTTAGCATGACTCATCATCTTTCTCCAAGCTTATGAGCTTCACACCTAAGAGACCTAACAATCGAAAAAGTTTAAAATTAATCAAGATATAATTTCCCTGTATATGGAGGTAGAGGTTTAATAAAATATTAATTAAACTTACTAGTTTAGATTTATTTATGTGCTTAGTATCCTTAATTTTACCTAGCTTGGTCATCGAAGTGTCTTGACCAAAAATAGCCCCGACACTCTAACTAGTTAGTTTGAAAAGAAGAATGATCAGTTAGACAAAGTCACACTACAAACGACCTAAAGCAACTTAAATTGGGTATATGTCGTACTTTTCTTAAGGATAAGACCTTTGATACTTGAAATTACGACAATTCAACGCATTTTTTATAGAAGGATTTCAAGCCTACAAGGATATAATAAAGAGTAGGTATAAGGGCTTTCCTTTTATTTTGTTTTAAGTGAATGATGCACCTATGAAGTCTTTTAGTAATGAAGTTGAGCCTAAAGTGGAGAAATATGACTTTGTAAAATAGGTTGGAGGAAGATAATTTAGCCTCTAGTAGTATTGGAGGTGAAGTAAGAAGAAATGAAGATGAAGTTATCCCTATACTTTTTTTTAATATTGTAGATTGTATGTGTCCTTTTTTTAAGCTTATTTTATAAAAGATGTAATTTTTCAGCTAATGTCCTTAATGTAATCCTTTCTATTCAAATTTGGTTCCATTTATACTTTAATTTTTAGACCTATAAGGAAATTTTATTGCATATTCATTTTGTTTTCTTAGTTTTACAGGCCTTTGTTTTGCCATCTTGATCATCTATTTGTTCATGTTACATATTACTAGGATTATAGGCATCTCATCTTTAAATTTTTCCTTATAAATGCTATTTTCAATTATTGTAATTTTATTATATTGTAAGTATGTCAAGTGTCATTTTAGATAAAGAAAAGCAATAGTAACAAGTGAGATGCTCAAAATTCTCTCTAGTGATCTTACTTAGTCGTAGTCAAATACTTTGCTATTTTAGTTAACTACTTTTTCAGCCTCTTCCCATCTCTTCTAACTAACTGGTTTCGTATTATTTTTAGTATGAAAATAATCTTTGTTCTCCTAAATGAGGCATCCAATGGCCACCATTAAGTTCCTTACTTCTCTTTCTCAAAGTTGCCATACCTCCTTAGCTCCAACTTGAACCATGTTAACCCTCATCCTCACACTACTGCTTTTGTAAATAAACATAGTTCTTCTCTTGTTTCTCCTTTATCTTTTGATGCAAATGCAACCTTGGTGTTAAGTAGTGTTGAAGTTAGTCATGTGGCTCTGACCTCCTTTACCATACTCAATTATGGCTCTTCTTTTTCTACATTTGTAAAATTTAGAGTAAAGTGTCAAGAGACCAATCTTATTAAACTAGAATCCATTTTATTCCTCGGTGCCACTCTATAAGTACTCTCCATGTTTCTCTTATAATAGAAATCTTTAAAGTTGGTACTACTTTATGGTCCTACACTCTAATTGGATTTTTCCTACATAAAAGACCCTCTTTTTTCTCAAAATGCAAGTTGGGGCTGGGGATAAGTGGAGCAAGCTAGGATTGATGCACAAATTAGGGACTAAAGAGGACTATTTTCTCTTTAGGTTCTCATAGGAAGGGAAAATGAAAAAGTTTTTAAGCAAGGACTATGACAGTTTTATGGAAAATTACTTCTATTTTGGAAATGAAGTTTGAGATTAACTATGGATAGATAAAATTCAAAAAGTATTATAATATAGGTAAATTTATGTAACATAACTCTGTAATAATGATCTACTATAAGGTTAGGCTACCTTACTAGCTCCTTAGGTAAACCTTTATGCCTAAATGAGCATACAACTAAGGTCAGGATGAATGGTTTTGCCAAATTTTATATTGAAGTAGATTTGCATGAAGATTTTCTAAGCACTAGAAAATCATAAGATTGGGGAAAGAAGAAGAACTTAAAGAAGCTAACATTTCATTTTAATATTCTTAAAAGACCAACCTTCAACTTGAAGAAAACCTAGTAGCCTACTATCAAAAAATTCATCCCAAGTACTCAACAAAAGTTATTGGGAATAAACTTTGGTCATTTTGAACAAATAGATATCCTAGTGATGACAAAGGGAAATCTATAGCTCTTGATGAAGTAGTTATGGCTCAAACAGTAGTTTTAATATATAGAGATTGAAAGTTTAGGTCTAGAAGGTATAACCCTTTTTACTAGAGAGCGCCAAAAATCTTAATGTGTTCTCAATATATCTTTAAGTTTCCCCAGTTGAAGCTAAGTTTCCAAAACCAAAAGTACCCTCTAACTCATGTCCTATAAGTTCAATCTCAGGAAAATCAAAGTTCCTTTGATCCCATTCCTCCTAATTTTCTATCAGATCTCAATAAGGAAATTCCCTTTATCGTTATTAGGAGATCATTTAGTAGGAAACTAAATCTTGCTTTCTCTAAACCTCCTCATTATTGTCTATTTTCATATAGAATGTCAAAAGTTTAAATAAAATAAAATAGGCTATTCATAATCTTTTGACTACCAAAAGGCCTTTTTTGATTAACTTCAATGAGACCAAATGAAAAGACCTCTTCCTTCGAAAAGGAATTATATTTTATTAAGGGAAAGTGTCAAATTATCTTCAATGGTTAAATCAATGTAGCTTTTGATTTCTCCCATCATCAAAAGTTCTGACTAGTTCATACACCTTTCTTCCTTATTGAATCATAATCAAACTCCCATCAAGTTTACTTTTGTTTATGCTCACAACTTAGCATCTTAAAGACTAACCCTTTAGAATGATACCTATAGTTTAACCGGTTCAATTTCCAACCCTTGGCTTGTTGTTAGTGACTTCAACAACATCCTCTTCTCATATGAAGCTGAAGTCCTCTCCTTAAGTAAATATAATCTAGAATATTTCAAGAACTCATATATCATATGGGTGTTTAAGACTCAAAATACAAGGGTCACCAATTTATATAAGTAATAAGCAGGAGGGAACACTTCACCTAAGGAAAAAGATAAATAGAGCCTTGAGTAATAATGATTAGTCTTATATTTTTACAGATAGTGGGTATGGTTTTTTGCTTCCAATGGTATCTAATCACTCTCCTATAAAAGTGTAGATCAATGACACTAATATGCTTAGAAGATGCCCCTTCATATTCAATAATAACCTAGGTAACCATCTTGGGTTTAATAAGGAAATCATTAGAGGTATCTTCGTTAAAGTTAGTTGGTATGAATCTTATAAATTTTGTACCATAATCAAGGCTATAAATTTTGAACTCAAATTTCTTAATCATAAGTTAGGCATTGACACTCTTAAAACACTCAATGAAGTAAGGGAGAAACTTAAAGGAATGGAGCTAAAAATCTCAACACTTCTTGAAAATAATACTCTCATGAGTGAAGAGAAATATATCCTTATTGAATATGCCTCTACACTAGACAACTATAACTCTCTTTTTAGAGAAATATGCTCATCCTAGTAGCTTAAATAAGGGGATGGAAACTCCAAATTTTTTCATGGCTTAATCTTGAGTAGGATAAATACTAGTGAAATCTTCTTTTTAATAGATGATTATAGTAAAACATTAAAAAAACATGGATGAGCTCATATCCTTAATCTAATACTTCAAAGAACCTGCAAGGAGCTCTTTTAACCCCACCCTATCTCAAGATTCAATCAAAACTTTCATTCCTTAGGTTATTTCTAAGAAACAACTAATTCACTCATAATTTCCAGTTACAGGTGTAAATAGGCACTTTTCAATATGAATCCTAATGAAACTTTAAATGTAAATGGTCTCAATTTTTTTTTTGTTCCAAAAATCATGGACTTTGAGGGGAGACAATGTCTAAATTTAGCTAGAATTCTTTACTTTAGGTAAGCTTCTTAAAGAACTCAATAGGACCTTTATATGCTTGATCCTTAAGAATCCTAATCATTTGAAGATGTAAGATTATAGGAAAATTTCCTATTATAATATAATCTAAAACATCATCTTTAAAATAATTGCTTCTAGGCTCATAGTAACACTTAATTCTTTTATAGATCCTAGCCAAGGTTCTTTCATTTATGGGTATAAGAGAGAACATTATCCTAACCCAAGATATATTCAAAAACTACTATAGAGATGCTAACTTAAAGAGTTGTGAATTGAAAATTGATTTCAAAAATTACTTTTGTTCTAAATCATGGGAGTCTCTCTTTGAAGTTCTCATTCAGGTTCCCAAATAAGTTTAAAACCTAGATCTATCAATGCGTAATCATTACCTCCATTAACATTCTAATCAATGGTGAAACAATTGAAGCAATTAGGGAGGGGCCTAAGATAAGGAGATCCCCTATCATCGTACTTATTTAGCATATGCATTGACGCTCTACTAAGATTAATCAAGAAAAACATCATTTGAGCTAATAAATTCAAGTGCCACAAGAAAAATGCAAAGAACTTCAGTCATTCAATCTTATATTTATTAATAATATCCTTATGTTTTGTAGAGCAAGGCTAGACTCCATTAAGGTCTTGCTTGAGTCTCTAATCACTTTCCAATCTCTATCTGGCTTTAGCATCAGTAAAAAGAAAAACAAAATTATATGTTCAATAGGAATTGAATGTTTTATAGCTTTTGTCTCTAGAATCTTTGGGTTCTAGCTATCTAAATCCTCCTTAACTACTTGGGAGTCCCTATAATTACCTCTAGACTCATTTATTATGGTTGTCAACCACCTTTATATGCCACTAACAAGAGAATTGGAAGTTTGAACAACAAGATTTGATTTTTATAGGCATTTTAAAACTAATCAAATATATTATTTCGAACATATATGTGTATTGCTTTGCTTATTTGTTCCTTCCTATCAAGGTCACTAAATACATTTAAAGGAGATCATTTAGTAGAAAATTACCCATATTATTTTAAATGGATGTGTGCAAGCCTAAAAATTAAGATGGTTTACAAATGAAAGCTATCAGAACCATAAACAATGTACTCCTTGTAAAAATAATATGGAAGGTCTATAATGAGCAAAATTTGCTATGAATAGATCCATTCTCATTTCTCAAAGGCAATAATTTCTAGAAAATTCAACCAAAAGCTCATTCCTTATGGACTATGCTTCAATTACCTAAATTAAGAGACAATCTAGCTCTATTAAACACACAGTAGGAAATGGTGAAAGCACTTAGTTTTGGTATGATTTATGACATCCATTAGGCCCCTTATATAAAATTCCAAATGCCTTCAACCTGATGCATTTCATCCTCACTTCCTCCAAGGTGAAGATATTCATTAACAACACTAGTTGGTTTTGGACTTAACACTATCAAGGTAGTTGTTACTTGATACGTGCTTAATTGATTGTACATTTATTCTATAACACTTACTAATGAATGCTATGAAATGCTTAAGACATTCAATTTAGTTCATATTCAATTTAGGTACAATTTAGAAGCATAAGAGCTAAAGTAAGTTGAAAGCACATTCTTTGAGTCGTCTTCTTGAGATTCACACGTAATTGTCTTCATGGAGCAAGAAGGAGAAGGATGAGAGTGAAGAGGAGACATGAAAATGCAAAAACATGAAGTATATATGGTGCAGTCAATGCTCAAGACCATGACTATCAAGTCATGACTGTGAGCATTCCAAGTCACGACTGAAAAACCGTAGGGGTAGTAGTTTTACAAACTGTCCGATTTTACGTGATCGTCTCTAGCACAAATAAAAACAAAATCAATCAAAAGAAAAATAGCAGATGACACTAGAAATTTGGTAACACAGTTCGGCACACCTTGCCTACGTCTGTGGGGCCTTCACCCAGATTAATACTTTCACCGAAGTACAATAGAATTATTCAAGGCTTTACTAAGCCGACACCATGCAACCCTTGACACTATCTCTTAACCTCACTTCCCGTGAAAGATTTTCACACCCAATAACACGACCGACTCATGTTAAACTCAACAGAGGATTTTTCTCTACCACTCTTAATAAAAGACAATTAATAAAAATAACTCAAGTGATTAATCAACTAAGAAAAGAACAACAATACATTTGAAATAAAAGAGTCTTCCCTATTATCAGCTTCTCAAAATATATCTGAATAATTGTCGACCAGGTAAAACAATCTGCGCCAGCTCTAGAGTCAAACTATGGCTGCTCAGTTAATACCTAACACCTAGTAGAACATATAAGTAGTGCCAAATCCTCCCAGTCAAAAACCCTTCTAATAGATGAAGGTTCAGTCCAAGTGATTCCCAAAATAATTACTGCAAAAACATGACTCTTCCAAAACTAAAATCACACCCACGTATATGCATGAATAAAGATCCTTCAGCCGTGTGTTATTCAAACATTCAATATCAAAATAGAAACTAATAACAAGATACGCACTTCACCAAAGCACTCAAGAACACACCCTCACTTATTCAACCGTAGGTCATGTCTATTTTTCATAAAACCCACCACTGTATATTTTAGAGAGGGTCACTTAATTCACCAATGAAATTTTACAGCAATGCCCTTCTTCCACTACACTCATGTAAATCAATTCCATTTATATCCAAACTTCCAACCATATCTCTTTTGCTACTAGTTTACATAAGATCATTTAATTTAAAATAAAATTTCTAGCAGTATCCTTCATCAAATTTACATCTATGTAAGATAGAATTCTATTCTATCTAGAACATTATCCAACTAGTTCTTTTGAATCCAAGACAATAAAAAATCTGATAAGTCCAATTTATAAAAATATG
This sequence comes from Erythroxylum baracoense, assembly GCA_025629805.1. NCBI lineage: Eukaryota > Viridiplantae > Streptophyta > Magnoliopsida > Malpighiales > Erythroxylaceae > Erythroxylum > Erythroxylum baracoense. Next base: position 34,121,333 of record JAOTAY010000002.1, on the reverse strand, counting down.
CCAAAATAAAATAAGTAGATATATACACCATATATCTAATAATCTCCCCCTTTTTGGCATATTTGTCACTAATACTAAACTCCCCCTAAATCACATAATTGGACATATAAGAACTTCCCCTCGATCCAACAACAAGTTCCAAAGAACATCCATAGTAACAATAATCCAATCATCTAAATTTCTCCCCCTTAGGACAAAAGATGCCAAAAAGTAAGACAAATAGTCACACATGTACCTTAAAATCTCCCTCTAAATGGAACAGTCACCATAAACAATCTAATAATTCCCTTTTGGAACAACAGTGTCAAAATGAAGAATGCCTTCAATACAATCAATCTCAACGCATAAAGAAACATAAAGATCAATAGTAAGTGCAGCGGAAGAATCATAAGCACATCAAGATGACAATTTACCACCATTCAAAATACCGAGAGATATGACCGAAAGAGAGAGAAATAAGAGAAAGAACCATACTGATGAGAGAGCTGAAAAGTCTTTGGTAGAGCCAAGTAGAAGTCACAATGCAAACTACTAAAAAGATAGGACGACAATGGCAACATAAAAGTTAAAGAAGAACTAAAGAAGACAAAATTCTTTTTTTAAATAAATAGCATCATATCATACTTCAAAAATGTAAAGCACGCAGTCCCTGTATCCCTTGAAGAAATTCAAACTTGGGCATATTTCTCGTCACATTATCTCGGTCATCAGCTGTCTGATTAATTTCTTCATCTGAAGTAACTGACTTATCCTCAGTCTGAACAGTTTCTTCAAAAGCAGTAACTAACTGTGAATCTAAACACTTTCTTTTTTTTTCCTTCACTACGTTTTTGTGCTTGTCCTTTACCCTTTCTAACCTAAGTGGATTTCGGTACTGAAGGCTGATTTTGAAATTTATATGAGGAATATAAGGTCCTTCGGTTTTGGATTCTTTGAAACAACATCTGTAGTAACTTGTAGCATTTTGGCCTTATGTGCCCGATAACTCCTCAAAAATGACATGTGGGAACAAATCTTCGATTCTTTCTCGATGTTTCTTCTTGGAAAGATATGGGTATATCAATTTTCTCATCATTCACCTTGGAGCACTCACCCTTATAGCTAATGCCTTGAACATCCCCTTTAACCTTACCGATTTTCATTAACTTTTCTAGTTTTTCTGTGCCTCCATTCAACATTCTCAATCCCTTTTCAGTACTTACTAATTTTGATTCTAGCTTCACCAAGCTCATCTAATGCCAACTTTAAATTCTTTTCTAACTTTTGGATAGTGTTCTTCATGGAGAGATTTTTTTTTCAATCTTTCATTCTTTCTACACGTATTCACCCATTTTTCATACATAGCTTTGTAAGCCTTGTAAATATTCTCCTTTCTAACATTTAGGCCACTTTTATCACTGTCATAATCTGATATTAGGTCTTGAGCTGAGTTGTTTGTGTTTTTCTAGAAAATTTTCATTTTTCCCCCTTTTACGTCTTCAGTTACTTCCTTCTCTGTTACTGTTAAGCAAGTAACTGGACTTTTGCTATATAAAGCAACCAACGCAATACCATTAGCGATTTCTTCTTCACTACTATACTCACTTTTCGATTCATTCTCACTCCAAATGCTTCTATAGGATTTCCATTTTCTCTTCTTCAAAGTGTTAGCACATTTGGCTTGAACGTGCTCGAAGCCTTGACACTCATGACATTGGATTCTCTTCAGCTTCCTTTCACCCTTTTGAGATTTGGCTTGTTGCTTTAAGTTGATACTCGATGAACTCCCACTGTTTTATCTGAATTTGGTTATGTTCTTTTTCATTCTTTTCAACCACTTACTGAACTCTCGTGTTAATAGCTCCATATCTTCTTTCTCTTCGGATTCATCTTCTATTTCATTCACACCTTTTCCAGTTTCAACCTATAGTGCCAATCCTTTACTTCTTTCTTGCTTATCCCTTAAAAGATTCATTTCAAAATTCGTAAGAATTTCAATTACCTTCTCTAATGACATATCATTAATGTCATGGGCCTCTTCTATTGCTGCAACTTTCGGAATAAATTTAGGAGGTAGTGATCTCAAAGTCTTCTTGACTAGTTTCAAATCGGAATATTTCTTTCCGAGTTGATGTGTCTGATTTGCTATATCTCGCAATCTTTCATGAAAGTCCCCAATAGTCTCATTTTTATCCCTCTTCAGTTCTTCAAATCTCACAGCTAACATCTATAATTTTGATGCTATCACAGATTTGGACCCTTCATGAATAGTCTACAAAGTATCCCACGCTTCTTTAGTCGATTCATAGGTTGATATCATTGAGAAAGGTCCTTCATCAACAGTAATAAAAATTGCATGCATTGCTTGTGAGTTTCCAATTGCCCTCTTTTCGTCAGCTGTTGTCCTTTCAAATGGATTTTTTAGAACTATCTCTCCCTTATCGTCAGTAATCATCGGATGTGTCCAGCCATATAACATCGAGTTCTATGCTCTTATTCCCTATACCTAAATAAAGACCTTCATCTATGATTTCTATGCAAGATAATTGGAACCATTCAACAACGGTGGCCTAATAATTGATGCTCCTTCTCTTATAGCCATGTTCGCAAGACTAGGATCTGCACCAACTTGCTAACAAGTTTTGAAATAGTGACCCGCTCTGATACCAACTGAAAAACCATAGGGTAGTAGTTTCGCAAACTGTCCGATTTTACGTGATCTTCTTTGGCAAAAATAAAAGCAAAAATCAATCAAAAGAAAAATAGCAAATGATACCAGAAATTTGGTAATGCAGTTCGACACTCCTTGCCTAAATTTGTGGGGCCCTCACTGTTCGCCCCAGGTTTCAGTTCTTATTTCGAGGCAACAAGGCACCAAAATTGGGGGAATTTTTGAAATAAAAGTGTGTGTATATATATATATATATATAACTAACATCAAGATAAAAAGAATTAAATTCTTGGTGGGAGTAAAAACAAATAAACA
>JAOTAY010000002.1:34096603-34110810 GCA_025629805.1 Erythroxylum baracoense | reverse complement strand
AATATTTTTCATGTGCAAAAATCACTATTTACAAATGCATGAGCATGAGATGTGTTTTCCTATTTTCTCCGATTGATTTCTCGTTACCCGTTTCCATGATCCAACCTGTTATATGGAAACGGGATGTTACATAAGCCACCTCACTTAGGTCTTTGTTTAAGAAAATATGCCTAAGTCTTCTCACTTAGGTTAAGAAAATTTTGCTGAAGTCACCTTGCTTAGGCCTTTTACTTAAGCCACCTCACTTAGGTCTTTGTTTAAGAAAATTTGCCTAAGTCACCTCACTTAGTTCTTTCATTTATTTTATTTAATCAATCTATTTATTATCAATTTCTTATGGAGGGAACTTTATTCACATATTTTCAAACAAATAACCAATTTCAATTCTAGCAAAAAGTTTAAGACACATGACATAAATTTCAACACAATCTAATAATCAAGACAATATCTGTATATATCAACATTAACAAGTTAAAAAATTTCTAATGAGGATTCAAATATTTCCTACACCATCCATTTTAAGTAACTCTCTCAATTCATATAAACAACCTTTTCATGGACATTCATAATGACTCACCATAATCACAAAATTTACCATAGTGTAGCAAATTCTCAACAAGCATAACTTGTAAGCCATTTAGATCTAAACCATAAAATTTTTTACCCTTATTATTTACTTATATAGATATACACATAATTTTCATGTTGAACATCTTCACAAATTAAATTGCTATAATCCACATAATTAGCCTCCAATAATATAACACATCTGATGTCATAACAACCTGAAAACTCTATAGTAAATTAACTATATCTTCCAAACCATTATGAATTTATCCAAATTATTTTACAAAAAATTACCCAAAGTCTAAATCTACAAATTTCATGTTTCAACCAACTTCTAAATCAGTTCTCTAGGCACTCAAATTATGAGTATAATCTCATATTCAAATTTGGTCATACTAAACAAAATATTTTCAAAAAACTTGTAAATTTTGGGCACTTTCTCTTTTATAAGAATAAACTAGACATGTATATATACAACTTTTATGTTTTACATTTTGTCAAATTAACAACTCTTGACCTTGAAATAATTAGAGCAAAGCAGTTCAGTGACTTGTGTCCAAAAATAGAACCTACATTTATTAACCTATATCTTACAGACTAAACCACATTTCCTCAAATTGTTTATAGCCATTTAGAACATATATAAATAGCCATGAAAGATTAGTATCCCCATAAAAATTTTTCTCAAAATTATCACACAAAATTTTTTTCAAGAGGGATTTAGGAAGAGATGCAATCTCGCTTACCTATTATTGGAAATCAAGTCTTCTCCCTCCTCCAAACCTTCTTTTTTTTTCCCTTTTTCATCAATCTCTTTCTCTTCTCCCTTGGGAGTGCCATCCCCTTCTACCCCAAATCTCCTTCTTTTGTATCTCTTAAACTCTAATTAGCAAATTTTGAAAAAAAATCTATCTATGCCCCCTAGTCTGAAATTCTACTTATGTCCTTAATGATCCTTCTTCCACTTACTTCACTCTATGACAATATTTGTCCATCCACCATTTATTCTTATTTTAAATATATATCGAATTATTTTAACACCTATGGCACACTAATGACCTTAAAATAAATTTTTTTAATATTTGCAATTTTTTTCATCTCTATCATATTTTCCCCAATTTATTCACCAACATCAATCATTCTTAATTATTTCTCTAAAAATTTCAAGTAACCAAATTTATTCCCAATTTTCATAAATTATTCCTCTCACTTATTAAGCTAATTCCAATAAAAATAAAAATTCCTTTTCTAAGCACTAAAAATGAAAACTACTTAAAATTCAAGTTTAAGAATAAAAATAATGGGAAATAAGCACACTATATAGGAAAAAATAAATTAGTGAAACTAAATAGTAATTGATAAAACTAAATAAAAATTCAAGGTGTAATAAATAGTTAAGGGAGTTATTGAAAGTGGAACCAGTGCCTTGGAAGCTCTCTCCAGATCTGCTTTAATGGATCTTATCCTAAACTATGTTCTAAATCAAGAAAAATAGGAAACTATATGTTGGAAAAACACCTACTTATAGGAATATTTTAAGGACTTGATCTTCGAGCATAAAATGGAGTAAGCTAATCTGATTTCCTGAAGAAAATCCCAGATCCTTAATTGTTCTATGGTTTGCAATCAAAAAAGACTCTTCATAGTAGATAGAGTTAATAGCATTCCTAAATATTCCAAATTTAGGTACTCTCTACAGATATGAGGAGGAGACAACAGAGAGCATATTCTTCCAATATGAATATTCATCCTATATTTGAAATAGATTGATCCAGATCAACCACTTTCCCTCTCCTCCACTAGAATGGAATGTGTTGATAATCTGGTCTTGCCAGATTCTTAAACTTTGTAAAGGAGACTCCCTGGTTTATAATACCTCTTTAGGCAATGCAGTATATGCACTATGGTATGGGAAGAGTAAAAGGGTCTTTCAAAACCAAGTGAAGCACAGGGACACCTTGCTGCTAGATCTTATTACTTCCACAACATAACAATTAATAGCTTAGGAAATTTAAACCAAACATACCCATCAACTTGCTTTCTCTTGGAATATTTTTGACAATGCTAAAGCAATTTGAGGATTTGTCATGATGATTTAAGGGCCTTAACTAGTTAAGCTGAAAAAAAATCAGATTTGTCAACAATTGGTGGTTTGCACCCATGAATTCTTACATTCACTACTTTGGATAACATTCACTTCAAGATAGAGCTAGCATTTACTTTTAGGGATAATATTCACTTCATGGCCACTTTATCTGCACTCTAATTTTCAAGAAAAGAGCTGTCACACTAGAAAAAGGATTACAGAGATTGAACCAAAAAAAGTAAATTTAGCATCTCTATAAGGAAAACATATTTAAATAAATATAATATATGCAAAAATTATAGACACAATGTTAGAAAGGGTTAAGAACTTCTATCTAGTATCAGTAATAAATCAAATTTAGTAAATCTCCTTTAATCTTTTTAAGTTTTTGGTTGCCATAAAAATTAATTACATGAATAAAGGATATCTTACATTAGATTATATGTTTTAGAATATTAATTCTTTTTATATTTCCTAATAAATTTAGGTTATTAATGTAATAAAAACCTAAGAAGATGTGAGCAAAAAAGACTAAAAAAACTTAGAAATCCATTGATAGAGAAAAAAGGTAAGGAGCTATTGAGAAATAAACAAAAAGGTAAGGAGCCATTAAGAGTCAAAACAAAGAGCTTCATCCCAAGTTCTTAGACTAATAAGAAGATCAAACAATTTAGAAGGTATTACAACATCAAATAAAACTAGGAGCAAAGGCAATGTTAAGAAACTTTAGACAAATAAATAGATCAAACTTTTTTTTATTCATGGTTATATATCATTTTAAGGAGCCCTATTATTTATGTTTATTTTTATGTTAAGGTCATTATATTTCTTAAATGTAACGTATATGATATAGTATATCACATGCTTATATCTAACTTGATACTGTTTAATTATCAGAGTTTATACCTAGCTGGAGACACTATGTACGTGTTACTTGTTAAACATATATTTTAGTTAATTACAAGATTTTCAAATGTTTGATTACAAATTGTAACTTTATGAGAATGTAATCATTTCAATAAATATAGTATAAAAATTCCAATATAAATGGTATATCGAATATCTAGTGCTTACTAAATTTTTTTGGAAAGTAAATAAAAAAATTCAATCAAGCTAGCTCTTGCAAATAACACTAATACAAAGTAAGTGTAGTTGTATGAGTTGGTGTGAATGCCAAGTAAGGTAGTATCAAGCTACTTGACATACAGAACAAACAAGGACAGGGCTACATGAAAATTGCATAAACATAGCCTCTACGTGACCATAAAATGACCATAACGTGACTTTCAATCCCCAGGTTGCATTCAATTACCTAATAAATGCTCACAATTGCGGTTAAGTCCATAGTAATTATTGCTTCCCTTATTTTATTTAATATCCTTTAAAAGATGACCTCTGATATGTGCTTAATTGATTATTTAATTATTCCATAACACTTAGCAATTATTGACATTAATTACTTAAGATACTCACTTTGACTCATATGTGATTTTAGGCACAATTCGAAAGTAAAGAAGTTAAAGTGATTGAAAGCTATATAATTTGGCCATTTTCTGAAGATTAATTTTTACTTGTCTTCATGGAGCAAGGGGAAGAAAATTAAGAGATAAGAAAGATGGAAACACAAAGAAGAAAAACCTAAGCTATATGGATTTGCATGGCCATGCAAGGTATTAATTTAATTAATGGATAATGCATAAGGTACCAAAGTGAGAAGAAAATGGTAGCTGCTGGGATAAATCACCAAAATAGTAGTACCAACAAGCATGAAACTACAACACAAAGAGGAGAGCTAAGAAGACCAAAATGCAGACATCTCACATCTATGTTTCATATAGTTAACTGCATTTAACACAAACAACTGCGTTAAACGCAGATAATGCCTATGTTTAATATAGACATTTGCGTTAAACACAGGCAATGTTTGCATTTAAATGAGAAGGCATCAGAGGGTTTAAATGAGACGTGTATAGTAGCTTAGGCCATTGGAATTAAATTGTCACATCAAAGCTACAGTGAGAAGCTAGCGTGAAGAGAGCTACGAGAGAACAGATGGGCGATAGAATTAGAGAGTAGGGAGGAATGGTAGTGTGGCCAAACTAATGTTTTTATTTGTCAAATAAGTTACAGTATCTAGAGAAGAGAAGAGAGTTTGCAGCAGTGAAGATAGCTAGTAGGGGTTTCAGTTGGGGGTAATTTTCATAGGTTGAATCATTTTTCTTACGAAAGACCCATAGAAGGCTAAGGTCCTAACGCTAGTTCGAAGGTGACATCAACTCTGACGACCCAGGTTAAGTGCATTTCTTTGTTTTTGTTGTTTCTTTTTCTCATTGGAAATTGATTTTGTTATCTTGTATGGATTGATTGGGTATTTGAATGATGATGATTTTAATGCTCTATTAAATCTTTTTTCATGAAAACCCATTGCTAGAATCAAATGTAATATGTAATCGTTGTATTCCCGATTCATGTGTAGCAATTAATGATTCCAATTAGAGATAATATAACATACGTTAAATAATTCGAGCTTGTGTGATTATTACCTAAATTGGTCTGTTTTTCTGATTCATAAGGCGGTTGTCTGGATAAGCTTAGAGGGCTTATTCTAGGTTTCTCAATAGCTAGGGTAAATTAACGAGTGCTTCATAATTAACTAGGATCTAAGGAAAAATTGAGATTAACAGAGCTTGTTGTTAATCTACGACTGATAATTGCTAAAAGAGATAAAAGAACAACAAATTAATGAATTATACTTAATCAGGGTGTAGGCTGAGATTGAACTGAAGAACCAGATCCCTACCGAATTTCCCAATTTTATCATTTTTCGCATGTTTTCTTTAATTTGTTTTCATTAGGTTTGTTTTATTTTATTTCCTTATTAAATCCAAAGCCCCCTATTACATAAACATCAATTAATTTCATTTCATAAGCTAACTGAACACTTCATGTGGGATCAACCTAAACTCACCACTGTTATAGTAGTAGTCTAGTTATTTTATTTTTACTAGCGTTATGACGTGCAACCAATCTCTATATTGGTTTGGACTCCTTTGAAGATCCTTTGGTTCCTTCCATCCAAATGCTGTATACTGCTACATCAATAGCTAGCCTAAACATGTTTAAATTGCCTTTTATATGATAATTAAGCTTCAAATCCCAAGAGATAGTGCTTTCTCATTGAGAGTTATTATAATGGAGAATGAAGAGGTTGAATATATGCTTTGAAGAAGAAATGGTTTAAGTTCTCATTGTAAGCTTAAAAGAGATTGACATGATTTAATGATAACTTTGGTGTATAACCTTCCATTAATAACAAGCCAAAAGATAAAAGAGGTATAAGGAATAAGATTAGTATCAGTATTAGCTTATACCAATAAATTATTCTTTGAGGACTATCAGTAGCGTCCTGTATGAGAGGTTAGAAAATTGCATAGAGTAGTTAGAGAGCCATAAGACATCATGTTCTTTGGAGGAGTGTATATAATGAGGTTATCTTTGATCACTCTAAAACCACTTAAAGCATTGTTGGCTAATACTAGCTATTAGCTTCTATAATTACTTTCACCTTAGTATAGACTGGTATACTTGCTTTAAGAGTATCAAATTCTTGTAGTTTGCACAAAGGACTCAAGTTGTGACAATTTTCAAACCAAATGAAGTTCGTTTGCCATTATCTATATTGTTCTTGATAACTAGGCTAAATGAATCCCTTATCAGCAACATTTGGTTTAGGGTCCATGTTGCTTTTATTCTTGGGTTAATTCACCATCTGCTCTCTCCCTTCATAAAGTGCGTGTGTATTCATTTGACCCAAAGTGATTCTTTGTTAATATAAATATATCATAGTCTCTTAATTAGAAGAACATTGCTCAAGACTTTGATTAAATTGAACCTAAGACCCCAATTCTACTTAGGTAAATATATTTTAAACCTTTTCACTTTAGGCATTTTAACCTTATCTTAAATTCTAGACTAAAGGAAGTTTCTAAGCATCTTTTTAATAGTATTCATTGTCTCTTTTGGAATTTCTACATGAGAGCTTTATTAAATGTGTAATTTAAAAAAAAAGATTATAAATTGAATTCTTCCATCATAAGATAGGGTCTTTTTTACACAAACTGAGATTTTTATACTACCTTATAGAGTAATAATAGATCATCTGTAAAAGTGAGTTAAAAAATGCCAATCTTATTACATCTATAATTGAATTTAAAGCTAGGTTCCTTAGAAATGATAGGCTAATGAGTCTGGTGAGAATCTTTATGTTAGCATATAGGTAGGTAGATAAAGGGCTACCCTACCTTAGTCCCTTATTAACATTGAACATACTCATTAGTTCTCAATTAACTATAATAGAAAATAAAGCTATAGTGACATATTGAATAATATAGTTGATGAATTTTTTAGGGATACCTAGTGCCTCTATTGAGTTAAACAAAAGTTATAGTTTAAAGAATTAAACGCTTTATTAAAGTTAATCTTTAAAGCATAAATTCTTATTTCTTTCCTTTTGTGGTAGCCTTTGAATAATTCTTGAGCAATCAATATATTATCACTAATGCTTCTTTCTTAGATATAAGCTCCCTAAAAAGGCTTATTATCCTTAAAAATAACTTTTACTTTTAAAGTTCAAATTTTGGAGATGAATTTGTAAATAGCATTAAAACATGAGATGAGTCTATAGTTAATCTACTTTAAAAGATTCCCATTCTGAAGAATTCTAGGGCTGATTCAGTAACCAAACTACTTGATATATCCCATACACTTTGAAAAGACCTAACATTGAAACTAGCAAGACTCAAGGCTTTATTAGGATTCATGATTAAAAGGAATTTCTTTATATCATATCTTTATGATTTCCTTGATAAACAAATCACCAAGATCACTAAGGATAGAATTAGCTAAACCTCTTTTGATCTAATCAAGTAAAAGGATCACCTCTAGAGATGATCCCAATAGTGTACTATAGTGGTTTAAAGCCATTGTCTTTAGTTATTACTAATCATTTATGGTTATACCATTAGGTGTTTCTAGGGAAAATATTTTTTCATATTCCTTCTAGTTTGAATACATCATGAAAAAATTTCACAATCCTATGTTCATATTCCTTCTAGCTTGAATACATCATGAAAAAAATTTCATATTCCTATCACCTTCCTTTTAGCCAAGTAATCCTTGATTTATTCCTTATTAAGGAGAAAAACATTTAAAAAGAACTCATATAATTTTTAAGAGCTAAGCTTTTAATATATTTAAGGGCCATCAATAGGGTTAATACTCAATTTATCCTAGATCTAATTGTGGGATTACAAAGCTATCTGTTTCTTCACTAATGAGGGGTTGCACTCTTCTTGTGCAATTGGATTAGTTTTCCTTTTACAACTTTTAACCTTCACAAACTAGTATAAGCTTGGGAACCAACCATTTAAGTACTCAAGCCTTTTAGTGTGGCCTCTTTGAAGCTTGGAATATCTAAAAGAGAGTTAATGGATTTGAAATAGGCATTCCTTTTATTTTTATACATCTTCATTTGAATGATAATCAGTGCATGGTTTGATTTACGTGGATTATATAAGTGAGTATAGTTGAGGGGGAATTTAAACATCCAAGATTGTTAACTAAGAACATATTAAGCTCTTATAGAAGAAACTAGGTCCTACTTTTCTAATTATTGTAGGTAAAGTAATTCCATGTGAATCTTAGATTAGTCATTACTTCAATTGGGAACTTAGAGAAGTCCTCATTATGATGCTTTAACTTTGAATTTAAGCCATTAACCTTTTAATTAAATAGTGTATAATTGAATTCACCTATCAATACCCAAGGAATAGATGAATAGGCTCTTAAGGAAGTGAGATCTACCCAAATTTCTTCCTTTGAAACACTAAGTTATCATTATAATATACAATAATATTTAAGAACAATTGAGATTGGATTAGTAAGACCTTGTAATTGACAAATTGTTCTAAGTAGCTTCCTTGGTGGAAAAGAAAGATATTAGAGTCAAAAGAGTATGATATATACATTATTGTGAGCTTCATGATTGCTCAAAGTGGTTTAATTCCTAATCAAAATCTGCAATCCTTTTTAGAATTATGATTTCTTTATTTTATTTTTGATTAAACTAATAAAACCATACTTCCTCAAGGATAATAAATCCTTTAGAACCTACTATTTATTAGGGTTATTTAGACTCTAACATTCCAAATGTCACTATTTATTTAATAAATAGAGTTAATAGTCTCTTTTTTCCTAGATTTACGACTAGTTTTTATTCTGCTAGCTTTTAAAAATCCAATGTTCATAGGGAGAGGGGAATCTAATTTGGGGATTGGAGACATTATAGGGGTTAATAATATTTTTTCACTTAAGTTTTATTCCTTTGATTTACTTCTTTCTCTAAGAGAAAAGAATACAATCTTTTTATTAGGTTTTGTTTCCTCCTTCCCAGGGTTGACATCTGCTTTGTTCCATATAGCTTTATATCTTAAAGGCATTTCTGGACTCATCTCCTTACCTTATTATACATAACTATTAGGTTTTCACTAGGGTGATTACTCAATAGAGTGTTTTCAAATTATTTTTCTCTCTTCATTGACATTTTTTTGGGATACTTTCATCCATTATTTTCGACCCAATTAGTATCCAAGCTTTGACATGATCCTTCCTCTTAGAAGCTTATGGACGTGGAATCCTCTGTAAGATTTCTTTTATTATCAAGATTATTTATTCTAAAGCTATCAAGAAGTTCTTCCTTGTTAATAAGGACACTCTCTAGCCAATTATTTTCCAGTTAGTGCTAGCTAGATGATGAACCTGAGGAAAAGAGATGCATTTCTTAATAAAAAACCCCATCATGGTTGATTTCCATTTTGGTGCTCTAATATTTAGCACCTCCATTGGTTGAGCTACAATATTGGAGTCTTGACTAAAGGGAATGCATTTAATTTTGTTAAAAGACATAGGATCTGCTACCATTTTGTTATAAGCTAGTTTGTTAACCAATTAAGAGTTACTAGGATGAGCTTTGATGCTAATGGTAGCAACTTTAAGGACCATTGGAATAACTTGTGAAGCTGTTTATTTGGCAAGGGAGAGGCAAAAAGAGATAAGAAGGTGTTAAGGTAGTTAAGTTTGGTAAGGAAGAGAGCTAATTCTGAGGTTAAGGTAGAGCTAGTTCCAAGGTTGAAAGCCAGGGTTAGAGAAGAACTCATCATGACTTTACCATCAACTGATATTTTTGCTAGTAACGATATAAAATAGATAAGATAAAAAAATGAGAAAGAAACTACTTGGAAAAGATGGCTAGAAAAGGAAACAATAAGAGAATTTAGTTTAAAAATAAAGAAGGCTTAAGAGTAGAATAGTGAAAGTGCTAGAGAGAATCTATAGCACCTATCTCTAAAAGTGGGACTTTCGATCTTAATTATTTTTAGTACTTACTAAAGATAATATAACGTCACATATAAAAATAAACAACTTAGGTTACTAAATTCAATATAATATGAAATACTAAATCAAATAAATTAGGAGTAAAACAATTATATATAGTAATACAACATGTTTAGCTATAAGAAATCTTCAATGATAATTCTTTGTAAAGTACTAGTAGTTAGTTACACATTCCTATTGCAAGTCCAAAACTAATATATGATAGCAACATCAAAAATCATGTCAACTTATATTGCTTTTTTATAGGTGTTTATGAACGATTCACTAACTCTTGATTCTTTTCCCTTTGGTCATTGATTACTTTAATGTTCATCAAACCAAATAAGCAAAATGCATAGATCCTTACCCTTCACTAAGAAAAAAACAAAAAATATAAGATATAAGACCAAATTGTAACAATAACATTAACTAATATTAAACACACTTTATATCTAGCATATAACAAAAAATTCCTTTCAATAATCTTTAAGGTCCGTTATATTCTTAAAGGAATTTCCAAGACAGACCATTAAAATAAATTATACATAGTCATTCATATTGTATCAAGCAATCCCACTATACGCCATACTAAATTTAAGTATGAAACACAAACATCAAGAATTTAAAGCTATTTAAGGAAATGTAAACATAAAATAAGTTTTCTCTAATGAATATGTCAATTTTTATTTAATTTGATTGCTTTCTTGTAAATTTTTAGGCACAATATTTTGCCTAATTATTGGAAAATGCCACCAAAATTATAATATGCCATTGATGTAAAATTTTCATCTTGGAAGATTATTTTTTTGTAAGATGAACTAATAGAGAATACATTTTATAGCAATTTACCGAAGCTCATAATATGTAATGCACTAATTGTTATTCTTTGTATAATCTCTAAATTTTTATTTCCTTTGTAAGTTAATTTTTTTATTCTCTTCCTTTATTATTGTTTTTATTTGTAGACAATTTTGTTCTATTTCTTTTATTGTATTTATAATTTTATAAAAAAATAAATAAAAATTATCAGTTAAATGTGTATTTTTATCAATATTTTTTAATTAATTTTCATTTAAATTGCCTTAGTTTTAAGTGTTGGAATTACTGACCAAAACAAAAAAAGAAGATGTAGGAAATGAAGGAAGTTACTCAACTGAAGGCTAAGTAAATTGTAGTAAAGCAAATAAAAGATGACAAGAGGCAGAGTTTTCTTGCCAAGGAAAAATGGTGAGTTGAACTGATGTGTATAGGTAACTAAAATGAAGATGGAAATGTCAATAAAGAAAAAAAAGTATTAAATGGAAGAAGATAGAAAATTAAATAGAAAAATATAGACCAAATTATGAAAGAAAGAAAACACATAATGTAGCAACTTATCACTTAAGAAGAGGAAAAAGCAAAAAGCAAAAAAATAAAAATGCTAATAGGTTAATATATTACAGGTTATTCAGGTTTAATTTACTTGGTATTTGACATTTAAATGATATATTTTATATGAATTTTGTTATATTTTTTTATGTTTAGTTCGTTTTCTTATAGGTGAAGAATTAGAAGAATAAACAAAATATTTAGTGCAACTTTCTCTATGGTTATCCAATTGAAGTAATTTTAGAGTCATTGGAAAGCAATAACATTGCTATCAAGATGTCTAAAAATGTCTAAAGGATGTCTAAAAATTTCAAAGATGTCTAAAAATAGAGAAGTTTAAGGAATAAAGCATAACAGGTGCACCTATTTTTTATTGGGATCTAGGAGCTAAGATATAATAGGATACTAATACTACAATTAATTCAAGATTGATGTTGGACTTCTCTTTGAAGTTACACAAGAGATAAGCAAAACAAGATAAATGTCAATTGTAAAAGGTGTCAAGTGTTGGTGTTTGAACGGAGGAAAATAAGGAATTGTGATTCTTCAAGTTTAATCAACATAAAACTCTATATTGAAAACCTATATATAAGTACTTGTACTAGAAGAATTCTAAGGGAGTTCTAGCCAATTGTAGTTATTTTTAGTTAGGATTTTTCATAGTTTTCTTATTTCTTTACATTGGAGGAAGATTTAGGAGTAGGGATTGAAGAAGTCAATGACATCTTATGTCTTTATTTCTTTCACTCTTCTCTTATATGTTGAGATTGATGTATTTGTGTTTAGTTTTTATTAAGTTTAGTGCCTAATAATTTTAGCTAGGGTTAGTAATATAGCTTGTAAGGATTTTTTTCAATTATTTATGTCTGATTTGATTGTTTAATTAGTTAAATATATTATCTTTGATTTTAATATTAGATTTATGATTGGCCATCATAGATTCAATCTTAATGCTTGTACAAAGCACTAAAAGTAAGTATAATCTACGCACTAGTAGAATAAACACTTTAACACTAAAGAATTATATATCCTAGACTTTAGTGATAAGCATATAAATTAACTATGCTTAGTGTGTGATTAGGTCAAATTATGCATTAAAAGTTGGTAGTTACCTAATTAGATGTACTTCTATGTCTTAAAAGAGGGTATAGATATATTAATTTAATTCTTATTTCTTCATAAATAATAAATTGTGTAAGATAATTTTTATAAGTGAAATATGAATCCCTGATGTTTGTTTAATTGATCTCTTTTATTATTTATTTTTGTTAGGTTATTAATTTAATTATCTTTAATCAAAAATTTGATTTTATTTAGTTTATTTGTTTACTAAGATTAATAGGATTAGTAACCAGTTCTTTTTGGGACTGATAATTTATAATCATTCCAGTTTTATTTAACTATCTACAATTGTCTCTATATGTAGATTAGAAAATATATTAAGTTTTATTTTATTTCACTTTTGATTTCTTTTTATTTGTTTTAGGTATTTTATGTGATATAGGAGATCTAAAGGTGATATCTTGATAGCCTACTTCAATTTATTCCTAAAATCAAATGAACCTATAGAAAGAATAGAGCTATCAAAAGCGAAGAGTTTGTTGTGTGCTAGTAACATAATCTAGTTATTGACATGGAGTAACAATAGCCAAAGAAGATGCATACAGGGGACATCTAATTGCATAATAATTTATGCTAAGCCCTCTTGTATAAAACTCAGCTAAAAGGTAAGAAATTATAAGTTGAAGGAAGTACATCTCCATATATTTATAACCTTTAGTGGATCACTAAAAGAGGATACAACCACATATATAGGTGGATTCTTTCGAAGATTGGGATTAGGTATATGATGCATTCATTTAATAATTTTTGTACCATAAAAGACCACCAAGTTAAAGCTTCAAATATATATCTTCATATAAAAGGATGGGGAAGCATTTTATAAATCTTAGGAAAGATGCAAGGCTATTCTAAGACAATACTTAATCTTTAGTATTCCTTGTAGCTAGTGGTGCAATTTTTTTTATAAGGGCTTAACATTGATATGTTAAACTTTGGTTGACATTGCATTGTAAGAAACTGTCTTTAAAAAGGTTGTCGTGGAGGTTAAAGAGATAATTAAGACCTTATTAAGAAACCAAAATGGTGATGGGTAAATCAAAGGTGTTCCTTTATGAGGTTTAAACATCTTTAAACTTGACAACACAAATAATGAATCTTTCAGGTCAGATGAGGATGCTTGATAGCCTGTCGCTAATTACCAAATAATAAATTCCTAACTACCAAACCATGCAGTAAATGTTGAGCTAGTTCAAACCACAGAGAGCTGGGATGCAAATGCTGTTAGACCCCGTTTTCGGAGTCTAACTCCAACCTGCTCTGATACCAAACATGTTAGACCCCGTTTTCGGAGTCTAACTCTAACCTGCTCTGATACCAAATATGTTAGACCCCGTTTTCAGAGTCTAACTCCAACCTAGCTCTGATACCAAACATGTTAGACCCTGTTTTTGGAGTCTAACTCCTGCTTGCTCTGATACCAAACATGTTGGGCCCCGTTTTCGGAGTCTAACTCAGAGGTCATAAAATGTGAGCTTATTACCTTGTAGGGTTATTTCAAAGACCTTATTCGCCAACTATTTGGAATCATATAACATGGACGTAATCCAATGAAAAATACCTTAACCATTATTAATTCATCTTCATGCTTTTATACCATAACATATCTTACTCATATGTCACCACAATTCCTATT
>JAOTAY010000002.1:34073751-34096503 GCA_025629805.1 Erythroxylum baracoense | reverse complement strand
TTCCCTATTTTATTGACAGTTTGTTAGTGAAAAGGACATTACTGAAATTAATTGGTTTTCTCAACTTTATCAATATTGTCCTTCTAATAATTTTGCAATTTGCAGCTTACTCATAGGCTATACAATTGATGTTGAATGAAAAGGATGGAAGCAAGCCACTCATAATTGATCTCGGTTGAGTTTACAATGATACAGGTCAAGCTAATGACCATAAATTAGCATGTGAAGTAGATTTAAATTGTTAGGCAGTTAAAGTTGTTTCATTTCCATAAATAATATCAATGATTCAGAATGCATTGCCCTACTAATTCCCTTACTCTCTTTGCATCAATTATAAGATAAGAAAGCCAGCTCAGTATTAAGTGCATTTGGTCTCCGCCTCCGACACATCACCACCTCAGTCACTATGATGGTTTCTTATTCTAACCCTTTTCTTTTCATTTTTGTTAGTATTTTGTTCTTTTTCCTTCCACTTGTTGTTTCATTCCCCCTTTTGTTCTTATATGTATCCTTCTCACATTGAGGACAATGTATTGTTCAAGTGTAACGAGGGTTATCTGTTTTGCTTTGAATGTGAATTTTACATATTGTATGATTGTATGTTAGGTTGCATTTCGTGAATTGTGTGAATGAGTCAATGACTTAGATGGATTGAAATTAATTTAATTTTAAACATAGTCTATTAGGTTATGAAGAGTCATTAGCTTGCAAAATTAATGATTTGGGTTCTTTGGCTAAATATGCTAGTTAATTAGGATTTAGTGTGAGTTTGTCACCCTCTAAATTGTCATACTCATTCATAATTTTAGGTCTTTCAGTTTAAGTAGCTCTGTTAGTATTTTTTCATTAAAATAAGTAGCTTAATCAATAAGGTAGGTAATAAAAAAAGAGAAAAATTTGTTGGTTAAGTTTATATAAATAACTATTTAGCTAGCTTTCGGGTTATGAATGGAGCTAGTAGTCAGTTGAGAACGTGACGTAGCTGAGTAATAGGATCGACAAACATCAAAAATGTGTACCTCCGCATCAAAAGGATATAATGACATTTCAACCAAGCAGCTTAATAAAAAAATGATTTCGTCGAGTAACCGAATCGACATTCATCACCAATGTTTGCCTCCAAGTAAAAGACTAGGTCCATGTTTAAAAATTTTTTTTAAAAAAATGTGTTTCCTATTAAAACCTATTGAACTTGTAAATAGTTTGACTTTTTATGAAAATGTACTTAGGAGTAGTTACAGAATTTGAATGACCAAAAAATTATTAATGTGCGTGTACAATTAAAAAAGGTTAGTAACTTGACATTTGAGTTTTGATTAATATGTATGTTTAGTCTAAAGTCTCTAGATGCGGATTTTGCATGTTAATAATTTGGAACAACTTGAATACTTGTGTTTAGAGTTAAATTATTCCTTAAAGTTGAAGCCATTGCCTCATTTGTTACATTGTGTGTTTTGTATTTTATGTTTTGTGTTGTTTGTTGTTTTGTTTGCTTGAGGACAATCAGATGTTTAAGTGTGGGGATGTTGATAGGTGTGAAATGCATTTTATTTTAGGGTATAGTTTGATATATGTTTAGCCATTTATTCAATTGTTTAGTATGTGTTTAGGGTAGAATTGTGTTAGTTTGTGATTTATTTGGGTTTTAAGTGTTTTATAGGTTAGAACAATCCTTTGAGCTTAAATATGACGTTTTTTAGGTACCTTGATGTGTTTGGTATTGTTTCAGGGTGAAGATCGAAGAACGGAGGAGTTTCAGAGCAAATTAGGGCCAATTGCATAGCCTACGATCATGGCCTGCATCAGGCAGATGCGCAGCCACTTCCAAACTTCACATTTCGAGGGATTTTTTGGACTTTTCGGACCCCCAAAAGACCCTAGTTCAACCTTAAACACAAAAGAACATAAATAGAACAACAATAATAGAAAGAAGGAGGTTTACATTTAGCCACTCTTGAAAACCCTAAATGGACAGAAAAAGAAGAGAGAGAGAGAGAAGAAAAAGAGGAAGAAGAAGTGGATCTTGATGCCGCTGCTCTGTTGATTAGGTGGTATCCTGACGCCGCTACCTTCCTGATTTGCTAACCTAAGTTCCATTTTCTCTTCATTTCCTTTTTCATTTAAGTGTATAAAGTTGAAATGGATTGTATAGAAATGGATTTCGTGTTGTTGATAATGTTTTGAACTCTCCTTCAAGATTTTACTTTGAGTTAATTTTGATTTAGTTCTTTTTGTGTTTATTGTTTTGGGTGTTGTAATTGATTAATGTAATTTCATGTTTCGGTATCAAACGGAGATGGTGAGTTGGATAAAAATGATTAGATCGGATTAATGGGAGTTAGGCGATCTAATTGACCATTTAATCAATCTAGTCAGTAATTCATAGAGAGAGATCTCGTGCGAGACCCGATTGTTTATTAGAAAGCATAAGAACGAATTAGAATTGTGGGTAATTTGTGAATTGAGAGATTACAAGTTCCATAATTCGATTAGGGTTGACAATTTAGGGTTTAATGGTTATAACTCGAGAGAGAGTAACCAACCCTACGACCGTCTAGAATCGAAACCCCATAAACACATAAATGGCTAGATTAGCATTAATGATAGGTAAAATCCCCTGTCTTATAACCTGATTAACTCTCTTGATAGATTTCGTTGTGACTTGTGTGACTGCTCAGTTTAATTCTGTTGTTGAAATTTTCGTGTTTCAATTCTTGAATCAATTTCTTGTATTTATTTTCCATATTCACTTTTGTAGTTTTATTGCGTTTTATTTTTTTCTCTAAGCCTTAGACGACTTAGGATTAGGCTATTGCCCTCCTCATGGGATCGACCCTTCAATACTACAAAGTATGACCTGTGCGCTTGCGATTATTGAGGGTTTTATAAATTGTATAACTTGCTTAACAGTGATTCCTTCAGATTGATAGATGCTTTATGTGGTTTGTGTGTGAGAGCTGAATGGGTTGTTAAATATAAATGTTGTATTTGCATAGCTGACGATACCCAGTTTTTGATGAGTGTTGCTTTGTTTCACTAGCTTAATAGCTTTCATGCTACTTGACCCAAATATGTCTCACTTTACCTTTTCCCACATTAAAACCTTAAAAAGTCCTTTGATCCATGATTTTGCATGTGAACAGTAGTGGTAGAGAAATGAAATGACAGGCAAAGTTGTCGAATCACATGATCATGAATGGAATTGAGTATACCTATGGATATATTTTAGTTAAACACATTTTCTGAGTCTACCATTAGATTGCTTAATTTTTGAAGATGATGAATGTCGATTAATCATAAGTAAAAGCTTGGAATGTTGACTTCTTGCTATGATTTTCTAGAGTCATTCATCTTTGTTTATGACTATATATTCTTGACACATATGGGAAATGAGTCGATGTTTGTAGGTCTTTGAGCTTAATTTTAATGTTTTATCTAAGGACGGCCAAAAGCTAAGTGTGGGGGAAATTGATAGGTGCTTGATTGATTATGAAATTATTCTATAACACTTAGTGATTATTGACATGAAATTGCTTAAGATACTCACTTTGACTCATATGTGATTTTAAGCACAATTCAGAAGCAAAGAAGTTAAAATGAGTCGAAAGCATGATATTTAGGTCATTTTTTAAAGATTAATTTTAATTTGTCCTCATGGAACAAGAAGAAGAATTAAAATAAAAAAAGAAAATTAAAAGAAAAAAATGCAAATAACCGTTGGAAGCAGATGAAGGCAGCTGGAAGGAAGCAGTCCATGACCAAAACGATGCAGCACAGATGGGAAGCAGCAAGATGAAATGGTAGCGTAGTAGATGGGAAGCACAAACACAAACATAAACACTTGTGTAAAATGCAGACGTTTAAGAGAGAAGTCTGTAGGGTTAGAAAGATACATGAACAGTAAGGTGGCCACTAATGTTTATTTGTCACATCACGTGAACAGTAGCGAATAAAGAATAAAGCTTGCGACAGAGAGCTTAGAGGTGCAGTGAAGAAGAGCAACTAGGGCTCTTCGGTAAGGATATTAACGGGGGCTAAAGCATTTTTTCAGGAGAGAACCATAGAGGGGTAACATCCCAACGCTGGTTTAGAGGTGACATCGACGCCAATGACCCAGGTTAAGTGTTTTTCTTTGTTTTAGTTGTTTCTTTCTCTTATTAGGAATTGATTATGTCATCTTGTGTTTATTGAATTGGGTATTGTGAAAAGATGATTTTAATGTGTTCATTGAATCGTTTATTCGCAAACCCATTGTTATAATTTCGATATAATATGTAATTGTTATGTTGAAATTCATGTGTAGCAACTAATGATTCGTAATCATTAGGGATAACATGACTTCGGTTAAAAGATGCATCATATATGGTTTTTGCCTTGATTAATCAGTTTTCCTAATTCGTAATAATATTTTCTAATTAAATCTAGAGATCGTATCCTAGGTTATTCTGTGGTTAGGTTTAATTAATGATCGTATCTTGATTAAACAAAACTTAAGGGAAATTTTGGGTTAATTATTAACACACGATTAATAGTTGCTAGGATAGGTTTGAGAGCAACAAATCAATAAAATATGCTTAATTAGGGTGTAGGCCGAGATTGAACTAAAGAATCGAGTCCCTACTGATTTCCCCACTTTTATCATTTTTCGTACATTTTCTTTAATTTATTTTCATTAGGTTTGTTTTATTTTATTTTCTTATTCCAAAATCCAAACCCCCTTTTTTCTTAAACACCGATTAATTTCATTTCATAAACTTTGCACACATTGTCTATGGGGTTGCCCTAAACTCACCACTGCTATAGTAGTAGCCTAGTTTTTGTTTTGACTAATGTAACGATGCGTTGTCAATTTTGATTGTAATCTTCAGCTATCATATATGGCTCCTCCACGTGAGGTTCTTCACGATAGGGTCTTAGTTAATGATCATTCCCATTTATCATCCTCCCTATCCTTAGACTTTCGATCTCTAATGAGTCTATATTTTCTTAGGCTAAAAAACTAGACTATTACTATAGTAGTGGTGAGTCTAGGTCGATCCCACTGAGAGTGTGTGCAAAGCTTATGAAATGAAATTAATCAGTGTTTAGGAAAAAGGGAGGTTTGGATTTTGGATTAAGAAAATAAAATAAAACTAACCTAATGAAAATAAACTAAAGAAAACATACGAAAAATGATAAAAGTGAGGAATTCAGTAGGACTCGATTCTTTGGTTCAATCTCGGCCTACACACTAATTAAGTATATTTCATTGATTTATTATTCTCAAACCTCTCATAGCAGCTATTAATCGTGGGTTAATAATTAACCCAAGTTTTTCCTTAGGTTTTATTTAATCAAGATATGATCATTAATTAAACATAACCACCTAATAACCTAGGATACAATCTCTAGATTTAATTAGACTATATCATTACGAATAAGGAAAACTGATTATTGAGGGTAAAAACCACATACGATGCATCATTTAACTTAGGTCATGTTATCCTTAATAATTACAAATCATTAGTTGCTACACATGAATTTCAACATAGCAATTACAGATTATATCGAAATTCTAGCAATGGGTTTGCAAATAAACGATTCAATGAACGCATTAAAATCATCTTTTCATAATACCCAATTCAATAAACACAAGACGACATAATCAATTCCTAATGAGAGAAAGAAACAACTGAAACAAAAAAAACACTTAACTCAAGTCATCGGCATCGATGTCACCTCCGAACTGACGTCAAGATGTTACCCTTCCACAGGTCTCTCCTGGAAAAATGGTTAAGCCCCTATTAATATCCCTACCAAAGACCCCTAGTTGCTTTTCTTCAATGCACCTCTAAGCTCTCTGTTACAAGCTCTATTCTCTATTTGGTACTGTTCATGTGATGAGACAAATAAACATTGGTGGCCACCTTACTCTTCATGTATCTTTATAACCCTACAGACTTATCTCTTGAACATCTGCATTTTACACAGACGTCTGCGTCTGTATCTGTGCTTCCCATCTGTGATGCGTCATTTTGGTCATAGACTGCTTCCTTCCAGCTGCCTTCATTTGCTTCCAATGGTTATTTGCATTTTTTCTTGTTTTAATTTTCTTCTTGTCTTTTAATTTCTTCTTTTTGCTCCATGAAGACAAGTGAAAATTAATATTCAAAAATGACCTAAATATCGTGCTTTCTACTTACTTTAACTTCTTTGCTTCTAAATTATGCCTAAAATTACATATGAGTCAATATGATTATCTTAAGCAATTTTATAATAATCACTAAGTGTTATGGAATAATTTCACAATCAATTTAGCACTTTTCACATTAAAATGATGAAGACACTTATTTTCAACCTTTTTTTTATCCAATTTTTTTGTTTATCCAACCTAGTTTTATCCTTTAGGACTAACCAATTTTGAGACTTAGCCCTTTTAATTGATCACAACAATATTGATAGCCTTTATTCTATTTTTCTTGAGAAATTTTTATTATTTTGGGACCCTAAGAATTTGCATTTACTTGATTTCTTGAAACTTGGGTCATATTAAATAATTTAAAAGAAAAGGTTTGATATTTTTATGATTGTTGGTAAATATTGATTATTAATTTGTTTCTTCTTAATTGCTTCATTATTATAATTTTATATCCTCTCCAAAGTTGCTCAAAGAATTTCAAAAGTTCAAAATTATTTATTACATGCACCTTAAAAAAAGAAAATATTTTGTGATATTTGTTTAAGAGTGAGAAGAATTGTTGTTATCCTAATGAAATTATTGTTTAAAGGACTTATGCTATAAAGAACTAAGTATTATTTAATCTTTTCTATGTGAATTTCTATCAATGTCATTACCCTTTTTAGTTATCCCTACCACACATTTACCTAAACTTCATTACACCCTTTTTCAAAAAAAAAACCTTTTGATTTTTATTTATAGCTTACTTATTAGTGGTGTAGATGTGATTTTATTACAATTTCATTGTTAAAAATCATCCTATGTATTGATTTGAGAGTTTGTAATATTTTCCACTATAAACACTTTTAATTGATTGAGTGAATTCTTTATAAGGTGTGGGATTTGTGCTTTTGATTTTAAAAAGTTATTAGTATGATTTATATTGATATTGACTTATGAAATTTGATTATAGGATATTTTGAGCCTAATTACATGTTAATTTAATTGATATGATACAATGATTTGGATGTGGATGGACAGGTCAATGATAATAAAGGATGGATGTTTCAAAGTTTGATTATTTGGATTATGATTTGCTTGAGGAAAAACAAAAGCTTAAGTGTGGGAATGTTTTATAAACATTTAACAACCTGTGTTTCATGCCTATATTTAGTGTGTTTTGCTTTTTATTTAGGAGTTTTATATTGTTTTGGTACTTATTTTTTTCCACTATGTTTTTAGGTCTCAATTGCCTTCATAGATCAAAACCAAAAGAATTTGTGTGACATCAAGGTAGAAAATAAAACAATTGGAGCTATTTTATAGGTATAAACCTATGTGAAGATATACACACATATGTGAGTAACATACAAGCCCTTGTAAAGGACCATGTTAGTGAATATGAGTGTATAAAGCTTCGAAGGTGTTTTTGCCCTTATGAAGATACACGCTCATGTAAGTCACATATATGAACATGTCTTATGGTTATGTAATTGATTGAAAACATATAAAATCATGATTTTGAATTGCTTATGAGATATATGGTGACTCACACGATCATGTGGCTGGTCTATAATCCAGAAATTCTTAATTTTACATTATAAATGCTAATTATAGAGAGGAGATAAGAGGGAGGTAATCAGAGTCAATGTTAAAGACGAAATTTAGAGCTAGATTTATGAACCTACATTGAATAAAACATGAAGATTACTATAGAGATCCAATAGAAAGCAACCTTTCATCAAAGTTTCAAGGGGATTACATTAGAGAAAAAGGGGGATATATACCTTATGGATTTTTTATTTTTAATTATTCTTCTAAACTTTTGATTTTTTGTTTTTTTATATGTTTATAAACTAAGTTTGTTTAGTGCCTAGGTATGATGAACCCTAAGTTGGGATAGATATTAGGATTTGGTCTTTTATTTCATGCAATTTAATTGATTGATTTGTTATGATTCAATTATACATTTTTATTTTTGTATTAATATGTCTAAGATATTACTTATGATTTCCTATGATTGAGATTGAGAAATCCTTTTGTATAACTAAATCTACTATAATTGGAAAGAGTTACATGCAATCCTAAAGATAGTTCGACGTAAGTCCTTTAGATTATATTCAAATCTAATAGTAAAATTCACAAATCAAGTAATGTGATTATAGGTGTTTTAATTGGAGACAGGTTTTAGTTAATTAACTAAGCATTGGTTGTTAATATTATTGAAAAAGATGTTAACATAAGACAGGAATTTTCACAGTCCAATGATTAATAATTGAATTGCATTATAAAGTTTAATACTTAAGAAATCTTAGGGGGATTCATTACCTAGATATTAACGATTTGACATTAATTAATCATTATATTATCTATGTTCTAGATCGTTATGGTGTTAAATTTTAGTTTAGTTTAATTTTAATTATACCATCATCGTATTTGTTAGTTAGATAATAGAAAAGACGTTATTAGTAGTACTTATAGACCTTGCGAGATTGACTTGTACTTATTAGCGCTAGCTACAGTTATACGATGTACTTACAGTTTAAAACATAAAAACATTTTATTAGCTATCAATAAGTTTTTTTTAATATTCCTACCTATAATAAAACTAGACTAAGAGAGATTGATTAGAGATTTCATTATAGGTTTAAGTCTTAAGGCAATATTTTTTAAATGATTTTATAGAGAATGTTGAAATAAGAGATTGGTCAAAAGTCTAAGAATGAAGTGGGATTGGGAATATTATGGATTAGAAAAAGGAGAGTCTTGTTTAATTCCTTAAGACGGGTGTTAAAAGTAAAGTATCCCCTAATCAAGCTACATATATGAGGCTTTAATAAATTCTAGGACCTTTGAAAGAAGAAGGCATTAAAGTCATCAAGTTTTGGAGATTTATTTGGATGGGAATTTAAAAGTGCATTCTTGATTTTAGAATTAGAAATGGATGCTAGCAAGGAGTCTACTTTTGATTGTCCCTGAGAGGAATAAATGAATTTAGATAAATAGACTATAGAGTTTGAGGTAAGGGATTATGTTTTAGAAGATCTTAGTCAAAAATTGGATTCTAGTAATGCCTAAAATCCCTTTGATTTTGTTTAAGTTTCTTCTACCTTATATGCTTCTAAAGGGAAGCAAAAAAATAGAATTTAAGTCTCCCTCCCTTAACCAATTAGTCATGACTTTTAGTTTAAAAAGGGAATCTGGAGCTTCTAAGATAGACAGTTAAGAAGTAAATTTTTCTTTCTCCTTTTTTTTTTCTCAATTCTTGATTCATTGGATCAATTTTTAGTTAATTTTAGATATCATTCAACTCACTTTTGGCTTGTTCCACTTCTTTAAGAGTATCAATCTTGAAAATTTGCTTATGTAACTTCTTCAATGCTTCTTTAATAAGCTTTAATCCAGTAACTAATTTAAAATATTCAAATATTGCAACTAATTTATTCAAATTTGGATTAATGACTTATCAAATCCTTCCAAACTAGCTAAGAAACTAAAGAATTTAATGATGTTCCTAACTTCCTTACATGATGCTCTATACTAATTTCCAGTGGAGAATGGTCTAAGAATCCATAATTGTTGAACTGGACAAATGATTTTGGAAATTTTATCATCCATCAAAATTTACTAACCTTTATCTAACTTTTTCTTATAAAGTATTATCCTTCCTATTTATTGGTCCAAGTAAACCAGTTTCCTCTCAAACTAAGATATACTAGCCCTAAGTTACTTAAGCAATTTTTGAGATCCTTATCCACCTTTCTTATGTTGTTCCCTAATTTCTCATATTTATATGGATGGAGAATATAGTTGAAGTCTCCTAGGACAATCCATAATCACCTTATGGTTTTGTTTTATTCCTTAATGTCTCTCCATAAATTGTTTCTCTAGAAAGTATGGTTTGCAATATATATAAACATAATCTGAAGCTTTTCCTAGAGCAACATTGAATATATCTCCATATGAAGATATTGTTTTGACTACTTAGAGCTAAGCAATTGGATTGTTTTTAGAATAATGTATTCTAAAACATTATTTGGGCTTATTCTAGGAGTAAGAGTAATTTAATTTAAAATAACCCAACTTCAAATTAGAATTTAAAATGGTTTAATCTTCAAATTCAATTCCAAAATAAATGAATTGAATTAAAATTAGTAATTAAATTGATTCCAAATTTAAATTTTATAATTTTTTAACCTTTAAATTCCCTGTGTGTTATATTTATTCAAAACACCTTTATCTAGAGAATTCTCCAATCATAATATTTTCTACGGGACGAGTTCTCCGTCTCAATAATAACTTCTTCTGTTAGATAATTGTTGAGAGGAAAATCTCCAAACATATCAACAAATTTTCTTTTAGTTGTGTTATAATTACTAGGAATCTCTTGCTTAGTTAGTATTTACTTGTAACGTTGTTCCATAAAAATATGAATCTTTCTTATATTCATAATTAATAATGTGAAGTAAACCTTCGTATCTTATTTGTGAAATTGACTATTTAAAATTTAACAGATTGTTTTCTTGTTGTGAAATACCTGAAATTAATGAATTTTTATCATAAAATGAACCCTCCCCCTCCCCTTTTTTTAGTTAGCTCTTATATTTATTTTATTATTTAACATTTATTATTTATTAATATTTTCATTTTTATTATTTTTATTTTATTTGAATCATTTATTTGTATTTGCATTTATTATTTATTATTTCTATTTTATTTTTATTTTGAATTTTCTTATTTTATTTTATTGACTTTTTAAATATAATCATTAGTATATATTTTTGGATTTTTAAACAATTATTAAAACTTTTTTTCTCCTTCCTATGGGTCTATCAAAAATAGCTTCTCTATTAGTTAGAGGTAAGGTTGCGTACTTCTGAACTTACCTAGACTCCACATGTTAGCAAGATTTCTACTAGGATATTATTTTTTGTTTTTGTAATTAATTAAACTCATTATAATTAATAAAATTATTTTATTAGCTTAATTAAAAATATATTTGTTAATTAAAATTATCATCTATTTAATTTTAATTAATATAATTAAATTTAAAATTTTATCTATTTAAAACATTATTATTCCAATTATTTAGAAAATTTTTCTCTATTTTTTTGAATAATAAGTTTCTTCATTTATTAAAAAATAATTTTACTAAATTTAAAATGTTTTATCATTAACTAATTAAGAAAAAGATTTTTCTATAAATTTAGAAATTTGTTTTCATTTATAAGGAATGATTTTCTAATTAATTAAGATACTAATATGTAAAGAAATTTCTGAATTAAATTTAAATTTTTATTTAATTTTGAAAATGATTTTCTTTAATATTATAAAATAATTTTCTGGTTAAGAAAATTTATTTCAACTTATATTAAAATAGTTTTCTGATTGGGTTGGAATATCTTACTTATAAAATTTTTAAAAATATTTTCTAAATTATAACTAGTAGGAAGAGTAATTTATTAAAAGCTTTTTCAATTTTTAATAAATCATTCAAAATAATTGAAAATAGTTTTCAATTTGAATTTAGAAATTATTTTCAAATTAAATTAAATTTTTATTTAAAATAAGAGTTTAATTTATTTAAGAGGTTAAATTCCTAGTTAAAGGGGATTTTTATGGAATGGAGGTAAGGAAGTCCGAGCTAAAGTTGGTTGGAAGGATGTAAGCAAATCACTTAAGGAGGGAGGTCCCGGTATCACTAACATCAACACCAACAACAAAGTCATCCTTGGTAAAAAGATATAAAGGTTAATGGTTAACAAGGAATCTCTATGGTTAAAATGATTTCACTTCTACTTTCTCGAAGATAAGAGCATTTGGGAACTAAAGGCCAAATCCTCTTTTTCTTGGTTTATTAGGCAATTGTTGAAGTTAAGGGAAGAGCTAAGGGAGAAAATTCTATGCAAAATTAGGAATGGAAAAGTTGTATCTCTTTTTTATTACAGTTAGAACAAAGTAGGTCCTATATGCAATAACCCCTCAAATGCACATACTAAGCAGTAGTTACCCCTTAAATACTAAGGTTCAATAATGGATCAATCATAATCATTGATATGGTATTCCAAAAATTTTTAAAGACTATATCCCAAATGATCATCCTAATAGCATGAAGGAAGTTGAATGTTAGTGATTGGGGCATAATTCTAGCAGGTATAGTAAGTCTTTAGTTAGGGAACCTTTCAAAGAAAAAGGTACTTACATAGAAGTCTAGAAGATAATATGGAGCACAAATCTACTACCTCAAGTATCATCCTTCCTATAGCTTTTGGTTTAAAAAGAGTTCCCATATTGGATAGAATCACTTATCTAAATATCACCAATACTTATGTGTTATGTAAGAAAGAACCAGAAATAGAAAAACATTTATTTTTCAAGTTATGGACATCAAAGGAAGTTTAGGAAACAACCATACACACGTATCTATTGGAAGAGTAAAGCCTAAACTATATGGATACAATAAGCATGTTATGGGAAAACAGAAGGCAATATAAAAGAGATAAGGCAGTCTTTGAAATAACTTTTGGATAGTGCGTATATTACTTATGGAAATAGCATAGTAATAGAATATTTAGGAGAATTAAAAAAATAAAACACTAATGAAGTATGAGCTCATTATGTGGATCAAAAAGCAGCTAATCATTATCAAAAACACAACCATCCAAATAATAAATGTACTAAAAGGTGGACTAGTTTGATAAGGAAATACACCATAATATACAATTTACAACTTCCACTCCTAGACCTTTGGAAATTCTAAACGTGATGATTCTATATAAAAAAAAGGGAGCACTTACAGGGGTGAGGCTACTCTAGTAGACGCTGCAAACTAAAAATGCATGTATGAAAAAGGAAACTCCATATGTAGCTCTAGTAGTAACTACTAATGACCCAGCTTTGGAAATTTCTACAATACATGATTTATTAAAAGTCGAAGCAGGATAAAAGAAGATGTTAGAAAGTGGAGCACCAGTGTAAGAAGAAAATCAGATATCCATAGGAACCATATTAGAAAGTGGAGCACTAATGCAAGAAGAAAACTAGATATCAATAGGAACCATATTACATACTAGAGAAAGGACACTTCTCTATATGTCACTTTAGTCTCCAAGAATAGAGACTTTACTCAAGTCCTAAAATTAACTTAATTAGCTCTCTTTTGAAAGTAACGTAAGACTGCTTGATTTTAGAATAAATTGTCTTAAGCTAAAGTCGTTTTACTTACTTTGTAACATATTTATTACATGTAAGAACATAAACTCTTTTTTATTTTAATGATTATACACTTTAAAATTTTCAAAAATAACGAATCAATACCTTTAATCTAATTTAATTATCTAAAAATTTGAAAATTATTATTTTATATTATAAAGATTACATCAATAACTAGAATTAAACAAGGCTTGATATTTTAGGTATATAATTTAACTATGTTTGCATAAATTTCATTTTTGTATATTTTATATATTATGTGTGCATAATAGATTGCATGTTTAAATGTATGAAATTTTATACTCAATTATATTTGATGAGACCAATTAAAATTAAAATTTTGTTAAAATATTAAGTATATGTTTATTGTTCTAAGAATATGCTAGAATTAGGTTTATCATTAGGGTTATTGAATAAACTCAGGCTCACTAAGAATATACTAGAATTAGGTTTATCATCAGGGTTATTGAATAAACTCAGGGTCACTTTAACCTAAATATATTAGGCATTATAATAATAGGTTTTACTTATTAAATTTATGTGGTTTGGATAAGAAAATTCATAATCATATGAAGTTAGAGATAGGATTAGAAATAACATAAAAGAAATGTTTTAATAAAAGTTATCATCTAACAGATCTAGGGTTCAAATGAGATATGATAGATCAAGTTATTATCTACCTAGTTTATGGTTGGTTAATTAAGCAAACTCAAGATCAACTAAATTTGAATATAATCATAGCTCACTTAGAAACTAGAGTAATCTTTCTAGAATAGTTATGAGGGTTATTATTTTGAATAAACTATAAGAGTAAGTAAATAAATAATTGAAGTCTTAATAGTGTTTGGTTTTCATTGCATATAACCTATTACTTGCTTCCTTTATATTTATTTTTTCTCAAAAGAAATTACTTTTGTTTAGTATGGTTGATACTAAGTATTAGTGAACCAAATCTCTTAGACATAGGTTAGGTTTAAGATGAGTTATCAAAGTTAGAAAGGAAAGTTTTTTGGAAATCAAATAAATTTTCACTAAGAAAGAGTAGGCAAAGCCTTATAAGAGTTTAAATAAGAGGCCATACAAAGCTGAACAGAACCTTACTAGTATCCTTATCCATTTAGAACAATCTAGAGATGAAGGAAATAATGCATATGCATCCTTTAGATGCTTATTTTTTCCTCGTCAATGAATGTCTATAATCTTTTGGTAAGGATAACTTTGCTTATAGTTTGAATGAGTCTTAAACCTCCTTATTGTTTAGGCATGCCTATTTTATTCCATCTTACATTAGCTCTTGGGTTCTTATATACACATCCATTCTAAAAAAAAGTTTCTCAACATTCTCTTTGTATGTTTAGCCATTTTTATAGGCAAAATCAAGTGTGAGACCTAATAGATGTATATATTATTCAGGATTGATTTGATTGGTTATAGCCTTCCAGTATAAGACAACCTCTTATTACACCATTGGTTGATTCTTCTTTTAATCATTTCAAAGAAGTTTTTAATCTTTATAAGTAGGCCTAGTAGTTATAATAGGAATCCCCAAGTATATGAAAGGAGGTTGAAGGATTCTTAAACCTATTAAAGAAGCTAATTCATTATTAATACACTCTACATCTTTGATACTAAAAGAAAGCTCTTGTCAAGGTTCACCTAAATATGTGATAGCTTGCAAAAGTGATTAATGGAATTAAAGAGAGTGAAAATTTTGCTAAGATGCACTTTATAGAACATTAATACATCATTAACAAAGGATAAGTTAAACTATCTTCCATCTATTGCTTTTTTTATGGAATTTGAAAGATGGATTCCTTATAACATCAAAAGTTATGAGAATTAAAAGAACCTCTATACAAATGGAGAAGATATAGGGAGAGAGAGGGTTCTTATATCTAAACCTTTTTCTCCCTTTAAACAAATCAGTCCACTCCTTATTAATAAGAAATCTAAAAGAGACAGATGTTAGAAATTGTTTTATCCATTTGGATAATCTTAATGGAAACCTAAAATCTTTAATGGAATGAAGTAATAAGTTCTAATTAAATTAATTCAAGGATTTATTAAATTCAATTTTCAAAGCACACAGTTTGTCTAAACCCTTTATTTGATACACTTTAAGCAATTCTTGAACTAAGAGAATAGTATCCCTAATGTTTCCTTCCTTTTATGTATTGGAAATGAATTTATATAGAGTATTGAAGTAGGATATTAGTGTAAAATCCTTTAGGAAACTAGGATTAGTTAGTTTAGGAAATAAGCACATGTATGTTTAATCAATTTCGTTAAGCTAGATATCTTTGAAGAACACTATAACTTCTTTATGTACTAATTCCTTGGTCCATTGTAAAGATTGCTTAAAGAAATAGGCTTTGAGCCCATATAGTCCTAGGGATTTATTAGAGTTAAGGTTGTTCAATTCATTATCCATATATTTAACGTGAATTGGCCTAACTAGTTCAACTACTTGACTAAGAAATGATTGATTTAAGAAAAGTATTATGAGTATGCACAGAGGACTCACATTTAATACTAGATCCTAAGGAGCTTTTAGATTATTTAAGAACTAAGTTTTTGTTATCTTTTTATCCCCAACCGTCTCCTCAATGTTGTTAGTGAGGAAATTAATCTTATTAACATTCTTCCTTTTCATGATTACATCAAAGAAGATAGTTGAGTATCTATCTCCTTCTTGCATCTAAAGAATTATGGAATTTCATCTCAATATTAAATGGTGGTCATCTAGAGCCTTGATATAATTCTCTTGAGCTTCCTTTTTCTTCATTCTAAAAATGAAATTCCAAGGGTCTTTATACAAATTGTTTTTTACAAAGTCAAGTTTCCTTTTTGCTTCCTTTATGTCTAAGCTTTTACTACTAATGAGGCCTTTATACATTGCCTTAAGTTTCTTCTTCACCAGATTTATTTTTTTGACACATTTATATTACCCATAACCTTTAACATTTAAGCTTATTCCATCTTTAACTACCTATTGGAATCCTTGATGCTTAGCTAGGAAATTGAAAATTCTAATCGGAGTTATACAATCTAGGGTACTTATTACGTTGTGGACTCCTACTAAAGAATGACCTAAGGTTAAAGGGCTATTAAATATGGATTTACTACCTTTGAATTCAACTAAACATTTCTATTTAATTAAAGCCTTATCTAATTTTCTTCTAAGGAACCATTTTCCTTATCACTTATTAGACTAAATAAAATGGTTTCCTTTGTGATTGAAATCAATAACCTTTAAGTTCGTAAGGCAAACCTTGAATTCATAGCAAACTTCATTAGATCCCTTGTCTCCCTTAGATATAGATGTAAGGAGAGTTTAATTAAAGTCTAAAATGATTAACCATGGGTCATTCATTCTGATAGACACATTACATAAGTCCTACTATAGGGAGTTTCTTTGAAAAAAGAGATAATTGCATACATAAAGCTAAAGAAGATATTCTAACTAATTATTTTCAAAATAGAAAAATAAGAAAGGTTTATGCATTAGAGCTATGGTTCATTATTATATATAAATTAAAATCCATAATAATTCTCCCGTTGTTGTATGCTTTATAATTAGTATGAAAGCCTTAATTGTTTGAAATGAATCAAAGACTCTTGCACTTATTGTCTTTGATTCTTTTCCTCTAAAAAGCCAAAGATAAATGGTTTTATTTTATTTAGGTATTCAAAGATGGAATATTTCTTGTTGGGGTTGTTCAAGGCCTTACCATTTCATAATAGTATTAATATTTCGAGATACTAAGTAAGCTTTGCTTCCTTTAACTCTTTTTCCTTCTTGACCTCCTCAATATTAGAGTGAAGTTCTTTTGTAACTTAGGAGTTTTAGTATGTGAGACCTTAGCAATAGCCTCTTGTATTGACTAAGGAGTCTTAGCTACCTATCTCTTTAAATTCTAACTTGGAACTTGATTCCTCAGCATAATATCCTCACACAAACGATCCTTAAGATGGTTGTTATTAATTGTCCCTATAGTGGCATTAGTTATGGCTTGTGGATCAATTCCATTATCCTAGTGAGTACTATTCTTTAGGGTTGGTTTACTAACTAGTACATCATTTGTTTTTACTTAAATGGTCTCAGGTATCTCACTACTCATTTCCTTATTTAGAGGCTTAGCCTTATTATTTTCTTCTTTATTATCTCTTTACGATCTTTTCTCAGGAAAATTTTCCCTGTGCACTTCCATTCTAACTTTAATTTTCCCTTTGTCTCCCATTAATAGGTGACAGATATGGAAATCTCCTCCAGGTTACCAAAAGCATCTAGTCTTTTTAGCTTAAGAGTATTAAGTAATTCCTTATTAGTTTTAGTTTCTAGTTGATCTTGACATAAATAATTCTATCCAATACTGTAGTGTTCTCATTTATTATAGTGGTTTTCCAATAGAGATGACCAGGTAGCAAAGTCCAATTGTACTATAATATTTCAACAATACATTATGGAAATACTCCCAAGGAATTATATTAAGCTTATTTCTATCTAGATCCATGCATGGTTTCTGTGATTACAAAATGATTGGTTTCCTATTACAATGCTATGGACCTTGATTAAAGACTTTGTTGCCATTAGCTTTTGATTTGAATGAGAATAAGAAGAATTCTTCCTAGTTAATTAGGACCTTTTCTAAAACAATCAATTCATTTACCTTCTGCCCAAGATTTCATAGTAGGGAAAGGAGGCCTTTCTTCCATAAAATAACCAACCATTATGGAAATCAACCTTAATGCACTAGCTTGAAACACTTCAATAGGTAGGGAATGACTCATTTGTTGCTTTCTATAGTCAAAGGGATGAATATAAGTTTGGAGCTTAGAGATTTATCACCAACCACCTATAACTAGCTCTTCCTCCTAGGAGTAGCCAGAGTCTTCTTATGGACTTTAGGCTTTATGTTGTAGAAAGGGGAGAAGAACCTTATGATTCTTTATCTAGAGAGTTATAAGGAGAAGCCTGAGCCATTAGACCTTAATAGGGGTAGGGATGGAAGTTATAAAGAGAGGCTGGAAGGTTTGCTAAAATTATGGATAAAGACCAACTCAGGAATAGATCAAAATTGCCAATCCATCTCTATTATCCTTTCTCACGAATCTATGTGGCTAGGGGTCATTAATAGGCAAGTAGATAAAAAGAAAAGATACAACCTTTTTTTAGTCATGCCCTTTTATTTTTAAACTAGAGCTACTTTAACTTGAAGACCTCATTGAACAATTCATTATAACGAAATCAATTATTTTATATGGAAAGTGCGACATTGCAAGCTAAGATCTCAGGTAAAGCCATTTAGACAAAGAAGGAGAGTCTTTATGGCCAAAGGGGAGAGTGGTGCTAGAAAGGAAGAATCCTACCTAATAACTTATCAAAAAAGTTAACAAACTTCTCAAAATAGCTAACTGAAAAAGGAATATAGAAAATATAGGCCCAAAATTAGAAAGGGGGTTGGAGAGAGGTTAACAATATTCTTCTTTGATTTATTAGTGTTAAAAAGGAAAGTTATATATCCATTATGATATACTGCTATTGATTCTTGTTAAAGATTTGGTGAAACAATTTTAGAGATATTTTAATATCGTATAAATGAAAAATGTAATGTCATTTTGAGTTAAATAATGTTTCATAAACATTAATGGTAACTTATAAAATGAACGTCAACATTGTGATAACACAATGTAAATAATTGCATGAAGTAAAGATGAAAGTTATAGTACTTTAAAAGAACTACTTCATTTAATTTAACCTATTAAAAGTATAAATAAGGATTACAATTAAAGAAATTTACTATATTATGATAATAGTTATCACTATAAGGCGATTACATAACTTTTCTTATATATATATCCAATTTTATACAAATTCAAAGGAGACTTATACTTACCATAAGTGGTAAAGAATAAAAAGTTAGATATATCCTTTTATCTATATTAGTTAAATCAACATAATGAGAATCATAAAGTTGCATAGAAGGATATATGTATCTTTTCATTATGAATCATATGAAAATTATCAAACTTATTAGGTTAAAAGATGACCCAATCAAACTTTGGTGAAAGAATGATTATGGTATTGAATTGTTAGATCTTATACATATTATATATTATATGCAATAACAATTTATAGAAAGGATGAATACTTGTATCTCATTATATTTACTAGTGACTTTATATAATATATTCCACATAAAATGAAATATTTGTTTAAAATTTTAAAAATTTCAGAATGTTTAAATCTAAGTAGAAATTAAGCATTAAGAATATCAAAGTACTTCGATGAGACCAATAAGATATGCTTAATATTTTCGTGGTTATATATATGGAATCAGATTCTCTAGTGAACACTTCCATAATTAAATTTCATAACATTACGGATTTATGTAAGGAGGATTATATAAAATAGGATATTATATGTAATATTTATTTCTTATATACTTATGCCTAGTGCAACAAATTGCCTCTGATAGTTCCAATTAAATCAATTTGTAAGATTCCATATTAGTTATGGAATTATAAGACTTTAAAAGAGTTTAAGTAATGATTTTTGGATATGATACTATGTTTAAAGTATATCTTATCAAATAAATTTAGAACTAAATTAGGTAATAAAAAGTTTGGATATCATCTTACAAACCCTATTGAATAAAACAGTTGTTCAATGTATAATTAGAGAGGAACAATTCTCAAGATAGTAGTTAGAGTAAAATGAAATCTAAAAAGTTCAAATCTTATGATAGTACTTCCAAATAAAACTAGTGCCTTTATTGATACGTTTAATATTTAGTTGAAAGTTTTTCAAAATAAAAAGAGAAAGTATAGTTATACTCTTTATTGGAAGTATGTAGAGACATAATGTTTATAAAGAACAAAACTTCACATTTTCAAATGTTAAAGATATTATAGTCTAATAACAACTCTTATTACATACGAAAAGGTAACATCTTAATTTTAGAAATTAAATCTATATAGAAAGATATAGGAGTTGTTTACCTATTTTACTCTAAGTACATATATAATATATAAAAGATGTTTAGATTTTGAAATGTCTGATACTCATAAAATATTAAAGATCTTCATTATTATATATATGAGTTGATATTTGAGTTTAAGTGCATATAGATATTAACTTTAGTTTGATAGAAGTTCTAGTTAAGGTATATTTTAGAACAATATTATATTGAGTTAGAAAGGTACTAATTTGGCATCAATTGTTAATCAAGCTATATTACATTTTTATTTAGTAGAAATGATTATTTAGATCAAGAAGTTCTTTAATAAACTTAGTATAGTTCCTTGCATTATTTAGATAACAATGTAATTTAGATCACTAGAGTCATTAGGCATGTTAAATGAGTTAAGGTTTAATAAAAAATCAAAGTATGCATTTAAGCAGTTTTTTTAAATTATGATGATAATTGAGATGAAAGTTGTAAGAAGCAATCGCTTAATATCGAGAATCTTGTAGAATTCTCTATCTAAACCATTTTTTAGCGGTACTATAATCATTACATAGAGATATGACATGAGATAATTAAATGATTGGCTTAGTACAAGTGGAAGATTCTTGACTTATGCCTTACATCCTATCGATTAGTTATACTTTTCTGTTAACATAATTATTTAAACGCATTCTTTATCTTATGAATATATTAGCTGATATATAAGATAAAGTCTAAAGGATACATTTGCATTGTAAATGAAATTATGATGTTAGACCGTTTCTGGAGCCCAACATCGGACTTGGGATCATGAAGCTTAAGTAAGGAGGGAGGCCTAGAAGTTGGGGATTTGAAAGAAACTCCCTCGGAAGTAAAGGCGGGCTTCGCCGCGACGTCCAGTATCTTCGCCGCAGTGAACTTATGCTGGTTGATTTCACCGCGGCGAAAAGTATAATCTTCACTGCGGCAAACTCGCCACGTGAATTACGCCGCGGCCAAAGCCTCTTGGAGCAGAATTCAAACCCAAGTTGCCTATCTTACGAGAATGCAAACTTAAAATCTGTTAGCCACATTTATTTATACAACCTAAAAACAAAAATGGATAAGAATCTAACCATAACCAAATTATCAAAATCTTAATCTCATTTTCAAAATCGAGTACTTTGCGAAAATATGCAAAATCATAGACAAAACCTAACATATATTTCGTTAATGACAAAAGTAATAATTTTACAAAGGTTTAATGGCATTTCAAGCCACAATACAACATTTGCTTCATAATTCAAAATACAAAAGATACTTGAAATGGAACTAAACCCTTAAATAACCCAAAACCGAGCTCAAATTCAAAAGTATGCAAATTCGAAGTGATGTTGTAACCCTTGACTACTAGATCTCTTGCTCCTCACCTAAAGATGGGACGAAATTGGGAGGGGGTGAGCTTAAAGCTTGTGGGTAACAATTTTATAACCAGTAACATGCAAAACCATTTTCAAAACTCATTGCCATTATACATTTTGGAAACCATCATAATTTCGCATAAAAATCACCAAACACTTATTTCTCAAATTTCTCATTTTATCAAACAGTTCATGAGCAATTATAAATTATGTATGCATCAAACTTGCTAACACATAAGCACATCAAAATGGTTTAGGTGGATCCAAAACAGAACGTATTGCACATTTCCCATAAGGGTCCTGTGTAGCCGTGAATAGAAAGCACTATCGCAATTCCACTTAACGGTCCTGCGTAGCCGTGAACTTATGGGAGTCCATGAACGAGCTTCATGCCACTAGCGGGCAGGCAGGAGAAGCCTTTTGTCAAAGTGCACTTAACTTAAGGGACTACAATAAACCCACATAATCATGCATTTCACAACTTGTAAACATATGGCCTCAATGGTATTTTTCCAAAATTTGATTTCATAACCATAATATCGTTTCAAAAATCAATATCCTTTCAAAGGATCATTTTCATCATTCATTTCATAAACCAATAACACAATTCATATACAAACATGTGACACATTATCAAAGCATTCAAATAGCCTTAACGGCACATTTATAGCACATTTTAAAACATTTTAAAACTTTCTTGGTTTTGAAGAAACATTAGTGGCTTATTACTTAATTATAAAAGTGTAACCCACCTAGAAATACTTGCTTATAAAACTGGCTTAAGGATGTCCTTCCTCTTGCTCCTCTTGCCTCTCTAGATCACCTTTTTTATTTCCTTTAACAATAACACAATCCCAATTTCAATAGGAATTCCAATTTGAGAACCCTAAGAAAATATATTGATAACTCTTTCTTCTATAAAATATTCCCTATTGTCTTAAGTTTCTAATGACACCAAAATCATTCCATTTGGTTCAGTACTCTAAAAGTTATTCCCCAAAAATCTTCAGGCTGCTCTTATACTAAGACAACA
>JAOTAY010000002.1:34038537-34066291 GCA_025629805.1 Erythroxylum baracoense | reverse complement strand
CAATATTCATATATACAATAAATTCACAATTAAATGTTAAATTCGATAAATTAAAACTTCAAATTAAACATTTTATCGAAATTAAATATTCAAATTCTCAAATTAACACATCAATTACAAAAAACATTTCAAACATCATAAAAGGTATTTTATCGAATACCTTATAGGCAATATGCATAATCTCAATCTAACCACAAATCAATTGCATTTTCCCATTATTTACCAACAATAACACATATAAATAACAAATAAACCAATAATTACACAAAAAAATCGCAAACATCAACAATAATTAAGCAAGATTTCATCACCAAACACTCACGTTTAATACTAAAAACATGCGTCTTTTTGGAGAAATAACACACTCATTAGAGAGTTTACCTCAAACAACGCACGTGAGTAAGAAAACAGCCAAAAAAAGGCCGAAAAACATGAGAGAAGGGGTCGGAAAATAGAAGGCGATCGCGAGGAGAGAAGAAGAAATGTGCGCGAGGGGGAAGGGGAGGGGGCGGTGCACGAGTTAAAGGCGTCGGATTACCGACGGAATGTAAATTTCGTCGGTACTCTAGGTTTTCCCTCGTCATCTTCACAACGCAACTTGTCGACAGTTACCGACGGAACACTAATTCCGTCGGTAATCTAGGGTTTATATCGTCATCTTTAACAAAACAACGACACAAGTTGCCGACACTTACTGGCAGACAAGGATTTCCATCGCTAAATTTGAGGAACCGCGTGCAATCTATTCGCGTTAAAACCGATGTATTCCATCGTTGATTCAAGTTTATCTTCTCATCTTCATCTAAAGGACGACGTTTGGTTAACTAAATGGATATGATTTACTGACGGAATATGTATTCCGTCAGTATTTAAGTTTCCCAGTTGTCTCTTTACGACAGTTTCTTGTTGCGACGGAACACATATTCTGTCAGTAAATAAAGTTGCCTAAACAATTTTACTGATGGTATCTTTTCCGTCGGTAATTGGGCGAAGCTAATTAATTGCGGGAGTAATTCCCGCATTTATTACTGACGGAAGTCCCTATTCTGTTGGTATGTTTACCGACGGAATTATTTCCGTTAGTATATGTCCGAAGCAATTAAATTACGGGAACAGTTTTCGCAATTTTTGCCGACGCTGTAGGCTTTGTCGTCGCTATATGCCATCGGAGATTTTACGCGAAATTCCTTCCCTCCAGTGTTGCCGACGGATTTATGGTTCTGTCGCTATATACGAAAACAACGTCGTATTTACAGACAGAATTTGTTTTGCTGTCGGTAAATAGCGTCAGTTTTGTTTCCGTCAGTAATATTCCGCCGCTATTCAGTGATTTTCTTGTAGTGTCACAAGGTTTCATTTTATCGATTAGATCGATGCCTTACTTGATTTTATACTTAAATTTGAATATGATTTGTTTTATAATTGGGGAGGAAAGGATTGGCCAATCGTGTGGTGGGCACAACTGATTTAGCGACCCCTGTACCCTTGACACTGGTACATAAAAGTCGAGTCCTCGGCGACACCTTTCTACGGGACTTATGGGTGATTCCACACCTAGGGTCTGGACATCGACGAGGTCATCACCTAGGGTCATAATGCTCTTGTCGACTGTAGTCTGGACTCACCACGGATAAACTCGAGCCAACACCGAGGATTGGTGAGTGTGCGCGCTAGTTTGGCCGACTAGTGGTGTCACACATGATTGTTTTGGCTTACCTTGATATTCGTTTTTCTGACGAGATTTGATTTATACATGTGATGATTTTATGCATATGTGTATTGGAACTGGAACCTATGTTCACCAGATGAGTGAATTAATAGGCTAGGCCTATACGGTTCCTAACTAATATACGTTGAGTCATATACTAGGCCTATGTGTTTCTATGTGTTGTATGTTCACCTTATGGGTTATCTATACCGTCTTGGTATGTATCGAGTTCTATTCGTGACATATATTTTTTCTGCTCACTGAGTACATAGTATACTCACCCCCCTCCACTTCCCAACCATGTAGGTTAATTTGGTGAGTTTGAAGTTCTGAGTAGATTGTGCAGTCTTTTGAAATTTTTTGGATATTACCACACGTGAGTAGTCTCTATTTTGTACTTTGTTGTGTAGTGGCTCATGATTATGTCGATATGGTTTATAATTTTGTAAATTAACTCTTGTCTGTCTTGTGGTTTGTAAATGACTTTATGTATGAACATTTTGTATTGTCGTTGAGATTGATATTCAATTAGCCTTGCATAGTCGGGTTAAGGATATCGTGAGTATCGTTAGCCCAGGTATACAGCAGCTGTCATGTGCCCGATGTGATTCTGGGTCGTGACAATAACTCCTTAAAATATCCTAAACCACTCTCTAAATGATTAAGGCCTCTCTGCATTTAAAGAAGATATGTTTAATTGACTCAAGCTCTTCCTCACATAACTTTGATCTATTAATTTAATGTAATCTTGACTTTCAAAAAATTGAATAAAAATTTTCGTTTTTCTCCTGTTGCGCATAGGACTAGATCCTGCATCTATTTTTTAACTTTGTGTTCGCTTGCAAATGGATGAATATATTTAGCTAGATGATGCTCTTACTTGAATT
This sequence comes from Erythroxylum baracoense, assembly GCA_025629805.1. Lineage (NCBI taxonomy): Eukaryota > Viridiplantae > Streptophyta > Magnoliopsida > Malpighiales > Erythroxylaceae > Erythroxylum > Erythroxylum baracoense. The sequence continues at coordinate 34,063,696 of JAOTAY010000002.1, read as the reverse complement.
CATGATTTTGAAGTAACGATTGAGTATTCATACAAAATATAAGACAAAAGGACGATGTTCATTTTCTTCTGGATTGGACTACATAGTTAATTTGTTGGGACTAAATTAATAAGATGATGAGAGCATTATTGAGAGAGACAATATATGGTCTCATACCTTAGGTTAAGAGGTTTATGAAAATGATAAAAGTCGATTCCCACTTCTAAACCCTGCTATAGGACACAGTCCTGAGATTGGCTGCGTAAGTATTAATCAGTCGTAGCTAAATGAATATATCCTGCCAACGAAACTAATTAAACTGCCTCTACAGTGTTCCAAGTTCCCTAGTTGCGTTTTGTAATCGTCGATTCAAAGAAATAATGCTCTTTTAAAGGTGATATTAATGTAGTTTTGACTAGGAAAATAGTTAGGTTTTTCATTAACTATTTAAAAGTCCATGATCGTACCAGATTAAAATGTAAACCCAAACGTCAATTTTTGATGGCAAATTTATTACCTTCGGTGAAATAAAGAGAAAGAATTTTTTTCGGTGAATTCATCAAAATCATAATCCTTAAAGATTTGTTCATTACTTCACATTATAACGAATTATAGAAAAATGTTTAATTATAATTCTAAAAAATTATCCATCTTCCCAAATTCCATATTATTTGAATTCAAAAAGAAAGCAATAGGACCAACGATATGCCCTCTTTTACATAGCTCCACTCACTTTTCTTTGGATAATTTGTTGTGTGAAGTTGCAAACTGTGGAAAGATTGTAAAAGAAATGAATACGTTTCTGATTGAATGATAATGATATCTGTCGTACAGCTTAGGCTCAAAAGAGAGATGCATTCAACGGTTAATGCTTAGGATATGATGTTGTTTGGGATAATTTAAACAAGTGGACACCTTGACGTGATATTTTTTGTCTGAAGGAACCTTAACGTGATAATTATTAACCACCACAACATGATAATTAATGTTGATGTTGGGTATTGACTAGAAAACGAATCATAGCAAACCCATTCCCAGATGTGACAAATCAACCAAAATTCACGACTAAAGCACCACAACTATGATTGGTTAAGAAACAGTACCCTGATCATGATTATCCCCGACAATATCATATCTCAAGCATTAACCGTTATATACATTTCTCTTTTTAACCTAAGCTGTAAGTCGGATATCAGCATCATTCCATCAGAAACCTTTAGCATTTCTCCTCTCTCACTCATGTTCAGCTTTTAACAGAATGTATCAAAGCATTAGCTAAGTGCGCGATCAGCAGTCCAATAATGGGACAATCTTAGTGCCTCGACAAAAAAAATATCAATTTCCAACGTTTTATTTATAAAACGTTGCGGATTTCTAAGACTTTTTGCAACGTTTTATCAATAAAACATCACGAAATAAAAATCGCGACGTTTTCATCAATAAAATGTCATTATTGGGGTACTTTAAGCGTTCTGCCTCCAGAAGCTGAACGATGTCGTTTAGGTTTTGTTAAAATGTCTCCTGAGTCTCATTTTCCTCCCTCCACCTACGCACTGTTTCCTCCTCCAGATTGCTCTGTCGTTCTTCCTCCTCTAGATTGCTCCGTCGTCCGTCATCTGGATGTTCTCCGTCGAGCTGCTACGTCTCCGAGCATTGTGGTTGTCTTCTCCGACGTATTTCTTGAAGGTATTTTTGTGCTTCTTTTTTAGTAATCCAGTTAGTTCAACTAGAATATAGTTTGATTTCTGTCATCTATTTGAGTCTGTTACTTTGTTATTGCATTCTATAGAACATAACGATTCTTAGTATTTGGAATCTTATACTTTGTTTTCTTTTTAAGTTATTACTGTGGTGTTTATAAATGTAAAACTAATAATCATTTTCTACCAAAATATTTGAAAGTTATCACTGTTATGGTTTTAAATTTGACTTGTTGGGTTTCATGTTGTTTTTAAACAATCCAATGTTTGACAAACAAGAGAGAAAATTGCTGGTTTTTTGACCTCCTAAAGGCATAATTGCAGTCTAAATTTGATGATTAGAGTGAATTAAATATAATAAAGTATTGGTGGAAACTCTGGTACATCCGACAGCAATAAAGGAGGAACAAAAATATATACATTTTTATAGCATTACACAAGTTTAGGGGCTCCTTAGTCAATATCAGTTGCTTAAGTTCCTTTGGCTCATTGGAATTTAAAAAATTAATATAAACCCATGTTATCATCTCCTGCAATTTCTTTTTGTGCTATTTGACTAGTCCTATTTCCTTTATCAATTTTAATCCTACTTATCAACGTTTATGTGTTGGTTTCTTTTTTGCAAGTTAGCATACACATTAGTGAGATGGATATTTATATAGAATGGTAGTTAGAGTGAATTTTGTAATTGAGTCTTTTCACATGAATGTCTTCATTATGGATGCTTTCCTAGATAAACAGTTCACATTACAACCTCTTTTCTTAAATACTTTGAGTTTTCACATTTCATTATTTTTGATGTCTTGTAATTTGCATATTTTTTTATGTGGGTCATTTGAAAACAACATCTCTATTAATTAGAGATAAGATTGCATATTATTAAATTTCCTTAAATTTTGCATATTGGCAAAACTTTCACTGAGTTGTTGTTGTTGTATTAACTATTTAAAAGTCCATGATCATTCTCTATCAAAATGTATACCAAGACTTCAATTTTTGCCGGCAAATTTATTACCTTCATTGGAATAAAGAAAAATAATTTTTCAATGAATTCATCAAAATCATAATCCTTAAAGATTTGTTCATTGCTTCACATTACCGAATTATAGAAATAAGTTTAATTCTAATTACAAAAAGTATCTTCCCATATTCCACATTACTTGACTTCAAGAGGAAAGCAACAAGGCCAACAATATGTCCTCTTTTACAAGGTTCGGTTCACTATCTTTTGGATAATCCGAGCAAGTGGACACCTTGAAACAACAGTTATGTGAATCTATGCACAACTTCTACGGGTACTTCTTCATGTTAATTGAGGAGGCAGCAATTATTAATCACCGCAATCCCGTGCATAACATGATAATTAATGTTGATGTTGGGTATTGACTTGAAAACGAATCATAGCAAACCCATTCCTAGATGCGACAAATCAACCAAAATTCAAGCCTAAAGCACCATAACTATGATTGGTTAAGAAACAGTACCCTGATCATGATTATCCCCAACAATATCATATCTCAAGCATTAACCATTGTATGTGCACTACTCTTTGTTTGATGATATAAAACTATAGGAAACTTGTTTACCGTCTGAAATGCTCAGCTTTCAACAGAATGCATCAAAGCATTAGCTAAGTGGGTGGGCGTATTAAACGACAATGATGCGGTGGTTCGCACTAACCGTAAAGGTAAAAGTGAGACAAAGTGGAAAAGTATGCAGACCACTCTCGCTCTGAGCACGTTCTACACGCGCCTTCTCGTTTTGGTAGTTCTGAAGCTGCTGTAGATAGTAATAAACACTGGATAAACTTAAGAGACATTTAGTTCTATTTCTATTTTTTGTTATAATTTTTAGTTTTTTTTAGTTTTTGTTTCTATTTTTTAAATAAAAACAAAATTCTGTTTAGTTGTTCATATTAATGTAGTTATATTTTTATCATTGATAATAACTACATTTTAGATAAGACTTAAAGATAAATTATTTTAAATTAAATAAATTTATTTAATCTCTTATATAATATTTATTATCAAATTATTAATAAAATTATGTTTTTTAATAAAATAAACAATTTAAAAGTTAAAATTTTATTCATAAATTAATATTCATTTGAAATATTTTTTAATTATTAAATCAAATTTTATTTGACTATTTATATATTTAATTTAATTATATATAATTTAATTACAAAAATTAAATAAAATTAATTTATTCATAATTTTATTGATAATTAATTTCAATTTATTAAATATATAAATATAATGTTGAATTAAAGTATTCATGATTTTTATTAAAAATTAAATAATACATATTTAAATTATAGTAAATCAGATAATGTAAAAAACAGGAAAAAATCACTTTTTACAGCTTTCATAATTTTTTAAAACTGAAAGAAGCCAAAACTAAAAATTCAAACAAACAAGATTTTTTTTTCTGAATTTGGAAACAAAAATTGAAAATCAAAAACAAAAAAAGAATCAAACACCCCCTTAAGTATTGCCCTTCATTCGATTCTAATTAATGTTGGGATCTTAATGTTTTCTAAACGACGTCCTTTATTATCTTTATAATCTCCATTACAATATTTCTATGCAAGTTTTAGATGTTAATTTGATATAAAATTTATTCCATATGATCAAAAGATCATGTAATTGTTAAACACTATGCAAAATGTTTTATGACAGGTGACAATAAACTAATGAAAATCGATCTCAAATCTCGAAAGAAATTATATTCAAAATTTCTGTAAATTGTATTACAAATAATTATTTAAAACATTTGAATCTAAAAAGTCAATAACTTGAATATGTTTAAAAAATAAATTCAAGCAATAGTACGTTTAACTAGAGAAAAAATAATATGAGAAACTTATTTATGGTTCTACATAAAAAAGTTAATTTTAGGATCTTAAATTAATTTATATGTATATATGAATATAATTAGGAGGTATTTTCTTTATTATTTAATTCAAAGTACGCAATTTTTATAAAAAATAATAAACAAAACATTTAAAAATTAATCTTTGAAATATAAATTAATTATTTATTAAAAAGGTTGACATAATAACTATGGTTATGTTTTGTTGTCAATATGTACTAAGAAATATTATGTTGTCTAATCTGCACCAAGAACTCAATAGCCCTAATAAATAATAAATGATATTTGACTATATTTATGATATAAAACCATTCCGAATGGTTCTTATGGAAACCAAAATCAAAGAGAACAAATGTAAGAAATTGAACTTTTTAAGGAGGCACTGGCCCACCATTACAAGCAACCACTGTCATTATAGTGGAAGGATACAAATGGCTTTTGACTCTAGCAAATTAGAGGCTACACCTTACTTTGTAGGAAAACAACTGATACATCTCCATATTAAAATGAAAAATTATGATGTAAGGCTCTATATTACTTTTGTTTATGCTTTCAATTCCAATTGTGAGAGAGTTTACTAGTGGAATAAGCTTAAGGAGATTATAGGCAACATGAATGAACTATGGATGTTTTTAGAGGACTTTAATTATTTGCTCTACTAAATAGAATCTAAAAGGAATATAAGCTTGAGGAATCACATCAATGAACTTTTAGAATGCACTAGTTGCTTATGGGTCATTGGTCTGAGAATTGAAGGCCAGTTCTACACGTAGAAAAACAAGCAAAAAGGTAACTGGTTCATAAGAAAAAAAAACTAGATAGAGCTATGGTTATGGAATATTGGTTGGATGCTTTTCTAGAGATCACAATAGTATTCAATAATCATTCCTTATTAGACCATACATCTATTCTAGTGCAAAATATATTTAGTCAACAGAAGAGAAGCTTTCCATTCTACTTCAAAAGCTACTTGATTGAAGTGGAAGAGCTTGATGAAGTTGTTTCCAAATGTCTTAACAGTTTAGTAAGCGGAACCAAAATCTTCATCTGTAAGAGGAAGATGTAAGGGGTTAAGAATAAACTAAAAATTTTTAAAAGCAAGAGATACTATAATGCTTAGAAGGTTGTCAAAGAGGCTAAAGATAATCTAGATAACATCCAAGGCTCCCTCTATAACTCTCCTTATGATATGGTTCTATAAGAAAAGGAGAAACAAGCACTACTTTCTTACAATCAAATGAATGAAATCAATCTTTCCTTGTTAAAGAAAAGATCAAGGACATTATGTTTCATGGATGGAATAAAAATTCACAATTTTTCTATAGATCACCACTAAAATCAAAAATATCAATAAGATACACTCCTTAAGGGCTAAGAATTGTAACTTTTTGACTGAAAAGGAGGAATTATATAGGGAAGCTCTAAACTTCTTTGGCAGAATAGTTGGAACAATCATTGAAGCTATTTCTTTTAATAGCATACTGAAATCTATAATCAAAGAGTAAATACCTTCATAAGTAGTTGACTCTCTAATAAAATATATTGATGTAAAGGATATGGAAGAGGTTCTATTTGCCTTACACCTAAATAAGGCACTACGACCTAATGGCCTCAATACCTTTTTCTTTCATAAAATCTAACCTCATACGAAAACCTTACTAATTGATTCAAAGCTTAATTTCTTCAGGAATATAAGCATGTTAAAAGGAGATTAATAAGACATTCATTTTCCTCATTCCTAATGTACATTCCCTTAATTCCTTAAACGACTATCGACCTATATCTTGTTATAATACAATATATAATATAAGAGTTGAATTGTTAGTTAGAAGAATGGAACCAATGCTTATATATCTAGTTGATTCTTCTCAAAGAGATTGCATTAAAGGTAGACGAATAGGGGATAATATGTTGTCAATCCCAAAGCTCTTCAAAAACTATAATAGAAAGAACTCTAGTAAGAATTTGGCTATTGAGTTAATTACAATTAACCATTTGGTTCATTAGATTTGAATTTCATTCTAAATACATTACATGCTTTTGGATTTCTTGTAATGTTAACTTATTAGATATCATAATGCATAACTACTGTTTCAATTAGAATGTTGGTCAATGGTGAGCCAATAAAAATGGTTAAAGGAGCTAGGGGATTAAGGTAAGGGGATCCCTTATCCTTTTACCTTTTTACCTTAGGAATGGAGTAATTAGATAGGCTCATTAAAAGCATGATTTGGCAAGACAAAATCTTTAAATTCCATTCCACATGTAAGAGCTTGAGGATCAGAACTTTACCCTTTGTAGGAGATATTATCTTTTTCTATAAAGCTAACCCCAATTCAGTTAGTCTTTTAGTGATATTCCTAAATACTTTTAAACCCTTTTCCTGTTTGACCATAAATAAATAATATAGCTAACTAATAGTTTGTGTTAAAGCATATGTAATCTATAACTAGTTAGCTAGCATCTCAAGCTTAAAAGCCACTAAACCTCCCTCAGTTATCTTAGCATTCAAATAACTTCTAAAATGCCTTCCTATAGTGAATTCAAACCACTTTTAGAAAGGATCACTTATAAGATTACTAGTCAGTGCAACAAATGTTTATCTTTGGTAAGGAGGATTTAACTTGTGAATTCTTTGCTAAATAGTCTATATTTGTATTGGTCTTCTCACTTATAGTTACTCAAGAAGATATATATATATATAAAGCAATAGATTAAAACCTAAGGAATTTCTTTTAGTCTAGTAAAGGGAGTAGGAATCACTTAGCCACAGTTAAATAAACTAAGTTATATAAAGATAAAAAGGAGTAGGCTAATATAATGCCAATAATGGTCACTAACTAAATACAAATTCTCAAAAGAATATGGAGAATTATAAATGACAAGAACTCCATATGGATGAAGCAGATTCAGGCTTAGTATTTCAAAGTAGAAGTTTATGATAGTTAGAACCATAGTATGATAGATCGTGGACAAAGTCCCAAATACTGATGTTAGAATAAAGGCATATGATAAAGTTATCACACAGAATTAGCAATGGATCCTTAATTTCAACTCTAGCTTGAAAATTGGTACATATTAGGACCTTTGATTGAGTTTTAAGAATTCAACATTATAAGGAATATAGTTGCAGAAAATGCTTTACATTATGAAGCCTTAACTACACATAGTGGACTAATATCCAACACAATACATACCAACTAGCTTTTAATTCAACTTTCACCCAATAAGTTCAAATTAAATGTAAGAGTTGTCATTTAGGAATGTTCACTAATTGTTCGTGTAGATTAATGCTCAGAGGCTATGTTGTTAGGGTTATATTGTATAGTTTGGTTTGGTACTAGCAGGCTTGTTTTAAAGCCTTAATTATGTTATGACTTGCTATTAAGGGGAAGTTAAGCACTATAGATAAACTGGGGGAATTCCTTACACTAATTGATTCTTGTATGCTTTAAAATTAGGCTATTGAAATCGAGGAACATCTATTCTTTGACTTTCATTTTACTTTGGGTATTTGGAATGCAATTACGTGGTTGTGTCATACAAATATCTCCAGCTTGAGTTTGAAAAGTCTTATAAAATGAAGCTATAAATATCATAAAAGGAAAGTAGACTTTATTACTTTTAAATTTACTTTAACTAATACAATATATGGCATTTGGATGGAAAGAAACCATATAACATGATGTCGAATATTAATTATGTTCTTAAAATAATATTTTATACCATATAACATATTACTAAATTACTTAATATAAATTATACATTTAAACATATCATAATTATTAGAACTAGGTTAAGAATATGGACACTAGATCTTCAATCATTTATGGACAATGATAAAGTAAAATAAAAAATTTTCGTGGAAAAAAATTAACATCAAATAGCATAGGTTAGAAAAGTAAGAAAAAAACTCTAATCTATGTGAACTTTTCCAAAGAGATTCCTCAACAATCAGTTATGTTTAATTTTGGCCTTGCTCAATAAGAAGCACTTAGGGGTTGAAATTACATATGAGATTAGAATATAGTTTGATGTTCTTACCTTTGACCATGATTAATTCTCTTATCTAAGCTAAGTTCCTATAAATTAGACATTGTATCTCCATTTGTGACTTTCCTTCCCAATTGAGTAAATTGCATAAAAAAATGCAACCTTGAATAAGAACTAATCATCCTTAGTTTAAGATTTGGGCATCTAAAGCCTAGGAAATGACTTTTTCCCTTTCAGTTTCACTATAGAAGCCATCGCTTAGTTATTGAATGCAACTATAGCTCCTTTGAATATGAGCAACTAAAAAAATGATTTATAGTTTCTGGAGCTCGTAAAAAGTGGAACCATCTTAGTTCTAGGTTGGAATGACCGTTTAGTCTATCTAAGTTCTAAGGTTGTTTAGTTGCAAGCTATAAGATAAAGGAAGCCTTGGGGTCTTGGTATTTGTTACAAACAATCTGACACCATTTGACTTTAAGACTATAAGGCCTTAGGTGTTCTTGGCATCACTTATTAGTGAAGATTCTAAACAAATGTTGCATCCTAATAGATTTATTATCTATGCTTAAATAAGGATTGTATGAAGAAATGCATCTTACAATCCTTTTACTCATTAAATTAAAAAATAAAAACAAGAGTATTACTTGTTTAAAGAAGGTGACATTATTGTAGTTTTGATTAGGAAAATAATTACGTTTTTCATCAACTATTTCAAATCATCATTGGACTTATTAAGAAGAGATACCCAGACGCTCTAGTGAGAAGATACGAAAAAATGTACTTAGAACCTGTAAAAGGAGCAAAGGAAGGCCCAAAAAGAATTGAGGGGAGGTGATTAAGAATGATTTGGCTCTGCTAGAACTTACAAAGGATATGGCATTCAGTAGAAAACTTTGGTGTACTAGGATACGAATAAAGAATCTCACATAGAGAGATACTTGTCGTTCTAATAGGTCTTTCAAGCATTTTTCTTTTGGTTTTAGCCTAAACATTTAAATATATAGTATTTACCTTTTAATGATTTAGCCTAAACATTCCCCTAGTTAACCTTAATATTTTTTTAGAATGACTTGTTTAATTTATTTATTTATGTCTTCTTGCTTTTGTGTGTATTTGTTTACTTATTTTATTTTTTCTACTCTTTAGCATGTCAATTTTGATCGTACTATTTAGTTTATTACTTATTTTATATTTATTTATTAAGTAATTATTTATTTATTTTATTATTATCTTTTATGTCTATTTTATTTTTGTTTTTTATTACTTCAATATGTATATGCATTTTTATATGGGTCATTTAGAAACAGTCTCTCTATTAGTTAGGGATAAGACTGTATCCTATTGGACCTCCCTAGATCCCGCGTATTTGTGGAACTTTCACTGGGTTATTGTTGATGTTGTATTAACTATGTAAATGTCCATGATCATTCTTAATCAAAATGTAAACCAAAACTTCAATTTTTGCTGGCAAATTTATTACCTTCAGTGAAATAAAGAAAAATATTTTTCAATGAATTCATCAAAATCATAATCCTTAAAGATTTATTCGTTGCTTCATATTATACTGAATTATAGAACTAAGTTTAATTCTAATTATAAAAAATTATCTATCTTCCCAAATTCCACGTTATTTGACTTCAACCAACAATATGTCCTCTTTCACATGATTCCACTCATAAAGTAATTGTTATTTGAATCTATGAACAACTTCTATAAGTAATTCTTCATATTAATTGTGGAGCAATTATTAATCACCCAATCTCATGCATAACATGATAATTAATGTTGATGTTGGCTATTGACTTGAAAATGAACATAGAAATCCGATTCCCAATTGCGACAAATCAACGAAAATTCAAGCCTCAAATTTATCAAAGAACCATATGTATGATTTATTAAAAAGGATTACGTTGATCATGACTATCCCAAACAATATCATATCTCAAGCAATAACCATTGTATACATTTCTCTTTTTACCTTAAGCTATACGTTAGATATCTGTATCATTCCATTAGAAACTTTAAACTCTTTCTCTCTTTATTCATTTCTTTTACAACCTTTCCTCAATTCGCAACTTCTCATGAAAAATTAGAACCACAAAAACAATAGCCCACCTCATATATTACATTTATAGAAAATGAAAGAAAAATATATTTGAATTGTTTATTTTAGAGTTGTTTAGGCTTACCTTAAGAGACCATTTTTATTGACCAAAGAATAGCAATACATAGCTAAGCCCTACATATGCTAAGAAGCATAGTGAAAGGAGTTATGAAATATGTTGATGGTTTCCAATAGAATAACCAACCACAAAAGCACCTGACCTCTAAAAAATGGAGAGAAGATCTAAGTGGAAAATATAGAAAGCTAATATGGGCACTACTCTTGTTTCATAATATATAAATATAGAAAAATTGTTTACCATCTAAAATGTTCAGCTTTTAATAGAATGTATTGAAGCATTAGCCAAGCGTCCAAGTGTATTAAACAGGCAATCCAATAATGAAACAATCTTCGTGCAGTGGTTGGGGTTGATTGAAAGGCTAAAAGTGCAAACAAAGTGGAAAATACGCATACCACTCTCGCTTTGAGCACATTCTACACACGCCTTATTGTTTTGGCAATCCTTAGGTAGCGGTAGATAGAAATAATCAAGTGATGTTAAACATAAATGTTGCCCTTCATCCGATTCTAATTGACATTGAAATCTTAATGTTTTCTAAATGACATCAACTACTATATATTCTCCATTATAGTATTTCTACATAAGTTTTAGATGTTATTTGGATATAAATTTTATTCCATATGATCAAAAGACCATGTCATTGTCAACTACTATACAAAATTTTTTATAACAGGTGACAATAAATTAATGAAAATTAGTTTCAACTAATGAAATTATATTCGACATTTCTGTAAACTCTTTACTTTTTCAACAAATAATTATTAAAAATATGTGAATCTAAAAGGTCAATAAGTTGAATATGATTTAAAAAATAAATGCAAGCAATAGTATACTTAAATAAAGAAAAATGTGAAAATTTATGTATGGTTCTTTATAAAAAGTGAGTTTTAGGATCTTAAATTAAGTTATATTTATATATGAATATAATTGGGTGGTATTTTCTTTATTCTTTAATCCCACTTATACAAATTTTTTATACAAAATAATTAAAAAGCATTTTAAAATTAATCTTTAAAATATAAATTAATTATTTATTGAAAAGGTGGACATAATAACTATGTCAATTTTATGTTGCAAATATGTACTAAGAAATATTTTTAAACTTTGTTAGTTTCTTTCTAATCGATGTATGATATGTATGATGGAATTCTTCTCTCGAATTGATCTTCTTCAACAAGTTTTTAGTTCTAACATTTTCCTACCAGTTCCTTCTAACCTCTTTCCTTTGGTATCTCTGCAAGCCTTCTTTTCACTTTTGAAACTCCCCGATTCTTCTATCTTCACCTTTTTATTCCTTTTCTTATTACCTACTATTCGCTTTCAAAATAGTTCTCACTACTGTTCCTATTCGTAAATTATCTACATATTCTTCTTCTTCTTTTTTATTATGTGTTCTTGGCATTATAGTTTTTCTAGCTAGGATTACCTTTCTCTCCCTTTTCACTTTTTTTTCCTACTTTTTTCATCTCTCTTTAACTTTCCCAAGGTGGCTCTCTTCTTGCTACCTTTTTTCTTTTATAGTTTAGTATCATAACTTTTAACCCTAACTATATCTTTTATTATGGAGGACTTTCCTCCTTTAGCCAACCCTAATTGAGGACCTAGTACCATTGTCTAATCACCTCTAGGAACCTAAGTTCTTCTCGTAACTAAAGTTGAAGCCACTCCAGACCTGAAAGGTTATTCTCTAGCTTTGAGCTATGTTAGTATTGCTCCTCATAGGAAGCCTTAGAAGCAAGGTCAGGGGAATATTTTACCATCTTTAAATCTCCGTTATTGCCCCCATGTTCCTATAAAGGAAAAGGAATTATGGCTCTAGAAATAGACATTCTCAAATAAGGTGATGCTAAACGGGGATACACTCTCACTATATTTTTTATAGAAAAAAGACCATATTTCATGACCTTAAACACCAGGGCAAATCATAACTAGAAGCATCTTGGTCTATAGGAGGTCTTATTTAATGATGACAACCTATTCCTTTTCAAATTTTGTCATACATCCAAGCTCAAAAGTTACTTGAAGCTAGCCTATAGGACTATAATTTTAAACCTCTATTTTTACAATTTCAAGAACTTAGAATTAAACTCCCTGATTTGGGGCATAAATAAATTCCTCTCTAATTGAATATTCACAATATTCCATTTAAATATTGGATAACTAGAGGCTTGAGCCTTTTTGCAAGCTTTGTGGAAAACTATTGTGCATAAATGAAACAATAACTATAACAAAAAAAGATAGCTATGCCCAAGTTTGTGTTTTAAAAATATCAAGAAGTTGTCATAAAAGCATTCCCTTATTAAGACTTCATGAAGCTAACAATTATTTTGAAGACTATGTTCTAGTTACTTATAATTTGACGTCCAACCAAGTTAAGCATAAGTAGGTATGGAGGCTAACAAGGAAAAAATTCCAAATTGGCAAATACTAGGAGTTTTTGCATCAAATGGTGAACTAGCAATGAACTGCAATGATAAGGAACTATAAACAACTCAAGATGATCCTTTTATTAATATACTAAATTCAAATAAGAGCAAGAATGAAGAACTTCAAATACCTTAAGAGGATCCATTGAGTAGATTATTTCCTATAATTTTAAAATCTTCGTTATGAAATCTTAGGAACCTTAGAACACCTCTTTGTTGAGGAATGAGGTTATCTCTATACTATAAGAACTAGTGGGTCCTTTAACAAGAAAACTAAACAATTAGATCAATAAAACCTCCAATCACACTCTTGCTAAGAATAGTTTTCAAAGAGTCATTAAAAGAAGCTCTGAGAGGAAAAAGAAAGCATAAATCTCTCCTCCCTAATGACCATCCTAGCTCAGAACATTGAGAAATCAATAGCTCTAATAATTAAAAAATGATATTAGATTGTATTCATGATATAAAAATATTCCTAATAGATCTTTTGGAAACAAAAATCAAAGACAAAAATGTAAGGAATTAAGCTTTTTAAGGAGGCATTAGTCCACCATTATAAAAAACCATTGTCATTATGATGGAAGGATACTAATGGCTTTTGACTCTAGCAAAGTAGAGGCTACACCTTACTTTGTAGGGGAAAAACTGATACATCTCCAAATTAGAATGAAAAATTAGAATGTAAGGTTCTATATTACTTTGTTTATGCTTTCAATTACAATTTTTAGAGAGTTTACTAGTGGAATAAGCTTAAGGAGATTACGGGCAATATGAATGAACCATGGATGATTTTAGGGGACTTTACTTATATGCTCTACTCAAAAGAACATAAAAGGAATATAAGCTTGAGGAATCACATTAATGAATTTATAGAACACACTAGTTGCTTGTAGGTCATTAATTTGAGAATTGAGGGCCATTTCTACACTTAGAAAAATTAAAAAAAGGCAATTGGTACATGAGAAAAAAACTAGACAGATTTATAGTTATTGAATATTGATTAGATTATTTTCTAAAGTGCAAAACAGTATTCAATAATAGTCTCATACCAAACCATACAACTATTCTAGTGTAAAATATATTCAATTAACAGAAGAGAAGCTTTCCATTCAACTTCATCAAGTACTTGATTAAGTGGAAGGGTTTGATGAAGTTGTTCCAAAATATCTTGACACATCAATAAATGGAGCCAAAATCTTCATCTATATGAGAAAGATGCGAGGGGTTAAGAAAAAACTAAAAATGCTTAATACTAAAAGTGCTCTAATAACTAGAAGGCTATTAAAGAGTCTGAAGAAAAACTAAATATAAAGCTCTCTCTATAACTCTCCTCATAATACGGTTCTAAAAGAAGATGAGGAATAAACACTACTTTATTACAATCAAATGGATTAAATCAATCTTTCTTTGTTAAAGCAAAGATAAAGGATATTATGGTTGAGTGATGGAGATAAAAATTCATAATTCTTTTATTGATCACTACTAGCACTAAAAATATCAATAAGATATCCTCCTTAAGGGCTTAAAATGGTAACTTTTCGATTGATAAGAATTAAATCCATAATCAAAGAGTAGATAACTTTATAAGTATTTTACTCTCTAATAAAATCTATTAATGCAAAGGATATGGGAGAGCATTTATTTTCCTTAAACCTAAATAAGGCAATAGGCCTTAATAGCCTCAATGCCTTTTTATTTAACTAAACCTATCCTTATATTATAAACTTGGTGACTAATTCAATGCTTAAATTCTTCAAGAATGTGATCATTTTAAAAGGAGATTAATAAGACATTCATATTCCTCTTTCCAAAGGTAAATTCTCTTAACTTCCTCAAGGAATATCTACCTGTATCTTATTGCAGTACAATGTATAAGATAACTGCTAAATTCCTAGTTGGAAGATTGGAACCAATACCTGTATAGCTAGCTGAATCTTCTAAAGGAGTTTGCATTAAGGGCATATTAATATGGGATAATGCGTTTTTGGTTCAAAAGATCTTCAAACACTACAATAAAAAGAACTCCAGTAAGAATTTGGCTATTAAGTAGGCTTCAGTCAAACATTTGATTCATTAGATTTGAATTTCATTCTAAATACATTGCATGCTTTTAGACTCTTACAATGTTGACTTATTGGATAACACAATGCATAACTATTATTTCAATTGGAATATTGGTCAATGGTAATCCAATAAAGATGGTTAAAGGACCAAAGGACTTGAGGATAGGGGATCCCTTATTCCTTTACGTTTTTACCTTAAGAATGGAGTAATTAGATAGGCTCCTTAAAAGCATGATTTGGCAAGACAAAAGCTTTAAATTCCATTCCACATGTAAGAGCATGAGGATCACAAGCTTATCCTTTGTAGATGATACGATCTTTTTCCATAAAGTTGACACCAATTTAGTTAATCTTTTAGTGATAACCCTAAATATTTTTAAAGCACTTTCAAGTTTGACCATCAATAAGGAAAAGAGCTAACTAATAGTTTCCATTGAAGTAGATGCAAACTGCAACTAGTTATCTTGCATCTCAAGCATAAAAGACACTAATTATCCATATTTAAGGATTGTAAGAAGGAATGCATCTTTTTGTTAAACCAATAACTCTGATATTGCAATTCCATTCATTGCCATTAATGATAATCTTTACCCTGGCATTCTCAATGAATGATAACCTAATGTTATGCAAGTTGGGTAGGAGATAAGGAGGGCCAGCTTCACTCCAATTTTCATATTAAAGCTAATAGTTCTCTTTATTTCCAATTATTATTTTTAATCACATTCTATATTGTGTCCCTAAGTTTTAAGAATTATTGCATAGACCATGAGGAATCACTTCTTGTCTTTAAACTTTAAAAATTCTCCCGTTCAAGTAGTTACCATGAATCTATTTAACTTAGAGTGATTAAGTGTCAAATATGATTCTTTATATTCTTATAGCAAATAAGACCTTTTCCATCAAAAAAAATTGATAGGATTCCTAAATCTCCGTATATCTTTGGAAAGCTTCTAACTAGCTTTAGAACTAGGCTTCCTAGTTACATCCTGTACTAGAGGAAGTTTGTAAGTAGTTTCCCAATGTCCTTGATCATCTTCTTACACAGCATCAAATGAAATGATCAATATATATTGAGATTGCTAAAAACTGCTAAAATTAATTATAGTCTTCTAGTAAATGAGAGGCATTTTTTGCTCAAATATCCAAATCTACTTCTTAGTATGTCATAAAGAGGCTGAAAATCAATATAAGATAAACATTTTGAAGTAATTGATATGACTTAATGTAAATTCTAGAAACACTAACTAATTAAAGCGCTAGGTGACTAGCATTTGCAAAAAGAAAGAGGTAATTTTTCCCCATATTCATAGTAAGGCCAGAGAACAAGCTGAATGAGTTAATTAAGCAAACCAATAAATTGATATATGCTCTATAAATAAGAATAAGATCATTAATAAAAGAGAAATTATAAATGTTCAAAAACTTACATTTACTATGAAAATTGAAGTTATTATTCTTTGCTGGTATACGAGCCTAGTAAGAACCTCAATGTATAGGGTGAATAACTATAAAGATATGGGCTCTCTTTGCCTTATTCTCCTTAAATCTTTGAAGATTAGACTAGCCTCACTATTAATAAGGATCATAAATAAAGGAGTACTGATGCATTCCTTGATCTAGGAGTTAAAAAGTGTTAGAAAGACAAATGCTTCCAAGGAATCAAAGATGAAATTCCAATAAATAGTGCTTGGATGAAAGAAAAATGATGAAGGTTGATGATGGAGAGTAGCAGTAGCTTTAGCCTAGAAGCTAGCAGTTTGGAGATAATTTTGTAAAATGTATTGTAGTAAGCAATTGACCTAATGCCTTTTAAGGATGTAACGCTAGGGTATTTAGCAACCAAGTATAACTATGTCTTATTAGGTACTTTTAACGTTCTTAAACATGAGAAGAATTACATCATAACATTACATAATAAGTTTTGATAAAATTCCAAGATTTTTTAAAGAAGAAGGCACTAAAGCCATCATATCATGGGGCTTTATTACGATTTAAGATAAAAAGCACTTCTTTCATATCAACTTCAGAGAAAGGCTTAGTCAATAAATCTATATGTTCATTTGTGATCAACTTTAGGATGAAAAAATTTAGCGAGCTGAGATTTGAAAAAATTTTTATGGGGGAACACAAAGAATACTTTAAATTAAATCATTGCATGGTTTAAAATCCCAAATTGATCTTCAAATACTCTTCCATTATCAGTGATGAGAGATGTGATTATGTTTTTGTTCCTTCTAAACAGGAGATACTTGTAGAAGTAAAAAGTATTACCATCACCATCTTTAGTTATAAGACTATAGACTTCTATCTAAGGAGAGGTATTTCCCTATAGCCATATTTTCATTCAATAACTTTAAAGGATCATAAAGTGATGCATAAAGCTCCTTTTCACTTTGGTTAAGTCTCTTCCTTACCAAGTTTAGCTCACAATCTATATTAGTTAAGTTATAAACTTTTAGTTTTTTAAGTTATTTGTTTATCCCTATCAACTTCTTAAAGAACTTGTATGATTCATTATGTTAAATATATAAGCCCAAACCTCTACCAATAGCCTCTTGGAATCATTTCACATTAGAAAGATAATTGAAAAATCTTAATGGAGTTATTCTTCTTTAAATTCCCAATATGTTTTAAATCTCTATAGGAGTGTGATCAAAGTAAAGATTATTATTATTCTTCTTAAGCCATAGGTGACTCATAAGGTCCCTATCCAATTTCTTTCTCATAGAACTTACTCCTTATTTATTACTCAAAGTAAAATAAAGACATTCAAGTTTTAGATCTATCACTTTCAGGCCTAAAAGATAGGACTTGAACTCCTCACAAGGTTTCTTAAGGCATAGGTTTGCTTTTACTTCAAAAGCTAATAATGTATAGTTAAAATCTCCCATAAATAAACATAGAACCTAAATAAATCTAGATAAGCTTCTTAAGGAATCCTAATGTGATGTTCTTTAAAATACAAAGTTAGAGGCATATATAAAGCTCAGACATAAGGCGTTAGCTCTTTATATTTCCATTTACAAATGAATGCATTGATCGGTAATATAAAAGCTACATATCCTAATCCTGCTAGGATCATATGATACCATAATAAAATCTTTATAATGCTTTCCATAGTTGGTAATGATATTCCAGCTCTTATTAACAAACCACAACTTAATGCACTTTTGAAATTTCAATTTCAACAATCTTAAAATCTTCTATAGTAAGAATAACTCCATTTACAGAAATAACATCAGATGAATCCAAAATTATAAAAGGAAAGTTGGTAGAGTTTATACCATCAACTTTGGGTTAAAGACATTAAGTAAAACCCTTTGAATTCTCTCTAAAAGAGAGGATTTTTTATAATCATTTAAAGTGTTAACCCTGGTTTGACAGTTATTTGTTCTTCCAATACTTTAATATCATGAGTTGTTGAGAAATTATATGAAAGTGATTATAAGAGTAAATTAATGGTACCATAATGAATCTTAAAATTTCCAATGGCTAGTGAGTTGATCTTGTTAGGCTTATGTTGGCCCTAAGAGTGTGCACCTATGACATCTTTCTCAATCCTAACAATCATCTCTTTGAAACCTTTTCCTAGTAAAGGTCCATCTCTTCCTATTGACCTTAAAGGGAGGTCTCCATTGGTAAGTAACTTAAACTAGGTTATTAAAAGGCCCCTCTTTTTCATTCAGCCTACAAAGCATTACTTTCCATATTGACCTTAATGTAGAGTCTTACATACCCTATTTGCCTTATTTTTGCAGTTGTCTCATCATATATAGAGGCTTTTCAATAAAAATTGCAAGGCAGTACAACCCCACTGTGGACGAATATTCTAAAACAATATTATGAATATTTTCAACTCTTCGAGAAGTGTTTTAGACCTCTATTTTTGCTAGAAGAGTGGCTATCCTTAATATGTCAAAGCCCCAACTCCACTACTTTCTCTACATTAGTTATAGAGATAAATTTAAAGATAAACAGCCCTAATTCATCCATTAAAAGCTCTATAAAGCCATAGAGCTTCCAATTCATAACTGTCAAAGTTCTCATTATAAGAAAAGAAAGTTTCTTATCTATGAAAAAGCCTACTAAAGAGGCTACCTATTTTATAGCACCATTACAGAGGATCTTTTTGGGAGGAACCACTAAGCTACCGCTTCAGTGAAAGTTGAATCAACATCAAGTTTTTAAAAGGAGAAAGGTACCCAAGAACTTGCCTTCGAGAGTTGCAAGCTATAAAAGGGGAAGCTTCAGTGACCATAGGAAGTCGAGGTATAAATGGGAGTAAGGCAAATTGGAGAAGGATCTTTAAAGACATCAATAATTTCCTTAGTAGGAATAAGTGTTTGGCTTGACTGAGAAGGATCACTAATTGACCTAGAGAAGAAGGCTCTTAGAAGTGAGAGATGTATGATAGGCTTGAGAAAGAGGAGGAAAACTAGAATCCAAAATATTGGAGATTGGTTAAAGGGGAAAGCAGGAAGAAGGTTGATGGGATTTCAAAAAATTGTTTCAAAAGTAGTAAAAGATTAAAAAAACACTAGACCTCAGGGCAGAATGTTCAAGGCTAGTATGACTTGAAAGAGCACGGAAGATGAATAAGAAGGTTAACAATTTTGAGTGGATAATGAAAAGCAAGTGTACCTTATGAAGTTGTAGGAATCTAAAAGAGAGGCTAAAAGGAAAGATAAAAGATCTAAAATGACAAGCAGAAACAAAAACCTAGTGCACAAGGTAGGTATCAACTTGAAGAACAAGGGGAGGATGAAGTAAAAGGATAAAGAAATAAAGAATTACTTGTTCAAGAGAAAAAACTAGGAGAAAGAATGAACAATGCAACCTAGAGGTGAAATCATTGTATGAGAGATGGGAATTTCTCACACTAGACATTGTAGCTTCATAATACTATTATTATAAAATAAACATATTTAAAAGGAGGAAGCACATGAAATATTAAAGAAAAAGTCAATTAAAAATTATAATTATTTTAGACAAAAAATTGTGTAGAATGTTACATAAATTAATACTTTTTGTCTTATCTTAAACGTAAAGAAAAAATTAAAATTTTCAGTTATAAAAGCCTATGATTAGTGAATTTATAAAACAAATCAAGAACTATTTAACCAAAACAAATAAAATATTTTAGTAAAATTTGAAATGTATAATAAAATTAAAGATCTTTGAACTTTTAAGATTTTCATCCTTATAATTTAAAATACTATATTTCAACGAGTCAATGTATTTAATAGGATATGAATGATTTCTCACTAATAACTAAACTTCATGATTGTAATCGTTTTACATTAGCTAAAATAGAATAAATATTTTCTACTAAACACAACATATTGTTGATAATTAAATTTCATAGCATTATTATGAATGTTTATTCTTTAAAAAAAAGTATGGGGGAAATATGTTAGCTAGGTTCTTAATATATTCCAAGTTCATATGACCAATTGTCAAGTTAAAAAAGAAAAACCACTTTGTGTTAAAGTCAAGCGGAGCCAACCAAACTTGACTTGTGTTTGGAATCCAAACATTAATGACTCGAGGGTTTTACACTAACGATGAACATTTTGTTTCGTCCAAGTGGGTCATTGAAGCCTCCTTTTGAATAGTCATAAGCGTAGTGAATTGAGTGATTTGGAATCTAAACATTGGTCACTCAAAGGGTTTTACAGCAACGATGAATATTTTATTTCGTCCAAGTGGGTCATTCTCCTTTTGAATAGTCATAAGCCTAGTGAATTGAGTGGCTTAGAGGGGAATTCTAGTTTAGCTTACGTTGCATTTGGATATATGGTACATAGGGAAAAGTATTTATTTACTGTAGTTTTTAAATACAGTCATATATTTGGGTCTGTGGAAAATAATCAGAGGTTAGAGAAAAGTACGGTACCACGTTAGTAATCAATAAGTAAAAAGAGGATTGCAGTAAAAAATTACTTCTGCGATAGAAATTTTCTTTTCGTTAATAACCTTCACTATAAGTATTATTTTCTATTATACTCTTAATTAATATGACTAATAATATAATTTTATGAAATATTTTATTTACTAAATTTATTTTATTTATATTATCTTATTTTAATTTAATATTTTATTATTTATAATTTTAAATTTATATAATTAATAAATCAACCTGCTGAAATCAACCTGCTAAAATGTTAAGTATTTATTCTTAATAAGTACTTATGTGTTTGGGATTACTTTTTTGGTAATTGTTGAAACGTGAAAATAGTTGCTTGGCAAGTACGGTTGCGGTTGCTGAAAAAAGATAAAATGACTTAAAAGCCTATTGATTTAATAAACTATTAATTATTGCATAAATAATTAAAAATATATTATTTTTCATATAAATTTAAAATTATAAATAATAAAATATTAAATTAGAATAAGAAAATATAAATAAAATAAATTTAGTAAATAAAATATTTCATAAAAAATAAATTATTAATCATATAAATTTAAAATTATAAATAATAAAATATTAAATTAAAATAAGAAAAAAATAAATAAAATATTTCATAAAATATATTATTAGTCATATAAATTCAAATTATACATAAAAAAAGACGATATATTGGATTTGATTTCTATTAGTTAAGGGTACAACGGAAAATAATAATTATCAGAAGGTTATTAATGGAAAGTAGAATTTCTACTGCAGAAACACTTTTCTACCGTAACTCTTTTTCTGTTTATCAATTTTTGCGATGGTACCGTATTTTCCTCCAACTTTTGATTGTTCGCATAGATCTAAACGCAGCCTAAATGTTGTTAAAAAGTTAGCTAGATTTAAATAAAATTATCACCAAAAACATAGAGAGATTACCCTTTAAAACTATTTTTTATTGTGATAGGAAACATAACGGATTGAGTTCAACAGAATACGTGGCAAATACAGTTCAAGTTGTTGGGAAGGTCCACATTTTTTAAAAACATTAGTTGTTAGAATATTAAATGTCAATTTAATGTGTACCGAACTCTTAATTTCACACCTCTCACGGGATCCCAGTGTATAGTGCACATGGACAAATTAATTGGCCATGTACTGTCTTCCAATGGCAAACGGTATCTTTTAAGCCTTACCAGTCAGTTGTCGTCGCTCGAGATTTCGTGCAAAGCAAATACAGCTAACGGTTTCATTTCACTGACCATAAAAAGAACTGTCCACATCACAAAATTTACATATGAAACATATTTTCTTTTGAATGGGTTAAAAAAATCTCAAATTTGACTCAATTTTATAATACTAACCTTAACTTTAAAAAGTGATACTAAAATATTTGAACTTTTAATTTGTTGATAAAATAATCTAACGTTAAACTTTTTATTAACATTGTTGACATGACACGCTGTATTATGATAATGGTTTCACTGCATGTTCAAATTGTTCTCCATGTAATTATTTTTGCCATCATCACACTCAGTCCGAAATTCTGCAATAAAGTGGAGTCTGGAAAAGTCTGATAGTACGCAGCCTTACCTCTACATAATAGAGAAGTTGTTTCCAGTAGACCCATATACAGATGTGACAATAAAATAGTGATGCATGTTAAAGATTAAATAAGTAAAACTGGCATGCTAAAAGATTATGGAAATAAAATTAAAATAAATACATAAGTAAATAAAATAAAATAAAATAAAACCAAAGAATATACCTAATATGGTGTCCAGATCTGCTAGTACCTGATGAACTGCAAAGTCCGACACTTCTTGTCTCTAATCAGGCTAGGAGTCTTGCTCATAAATCCTGTGGTTATGACAATCCTACGATTTCAGATAGCCTTGCAGGATCTTTCCCCATACACTTGTACTAAAAGGTCAAGTTGTTGGACAGAAAGCCTTGTTCACGACTTGCAACTAGAAAAGACACATAAGACATTGAGTTGGACTGCCTATGCGGTAAATACGTTGAGCGAGTGTTAAAGTAAACAGCATCTAATAACTTATTCAACTGTTTTGGTGAACTTTAAAAAATATCTTTTACCCTTATCCGATCACGCCAGACTTTTCTATTTCTGGCCACTTCCTCAGTAAGGGCCAACTCTACTATATCTTTCTTGATCACTCCCTCCAGTTCTTGTATGACCTCTCTTTTCTCCTCTTGTAGTCACTTAGGGTTATTTTCTCACAATGTCGTACCAGAGCATCGAAGTGCCTCTTGCACACATGCCCAAACCACCTAAGCCTAGTTTCTCTCAACTTGTCTGCAATACTAGCCACCTGTAGTCTGTCTCTCACCACACGAGCTTATCTCTTTTGGTAATGTCACACATCTACTGAAGCATATGCATTTTTGCTACTAACAACTGTCTTCTATGTCTACATTTAACGGACCAACATTTTGCCTTATATAATATGGTTGATCGAATCACCATTTTATAAAACTTTCTTTTGAGGTTTAAAGGAATCTTTTTATCATATAAGACCCCAGATGTGCTTCGCCATTTGACCCACCCAGATCTGATATGATGGACTGTATCGGCATTGATATTACCATCTCTCTGAATAATGGACCCGAGATATTTAAAACTCGATTTTTGTGGTATGACATCAGTACCAATTGCTACCGCCGCCTCATGCACCATCTCGAAAAGTTATATTCTAAATACTCCGTCTTAGTCCTGCTCATTCTAAAACCTTTCGACTCTAACATTTCTCTCCAACATTTTAACTTAAAATTACTCCCCTCTTTGGTTTCATCTACCAGGATAATATCGTCAGCAAATAACATACGCCAAGGTATCTCTCTTTGAATATGTTGGTAAGTTCATCTAACACTAATGCGAATAAAAAATGGCTTAATGTAGAGCCTTGGTATAATCCAACACCAATAGAAAACGCTTCCATGTCACCTCTTATCGTCCTTACGCTACTCAATGCTCCTTCATACATATATCAAATTACGCGGATATAAGTCATAGGAATGTCATCTGCCTCCAAACACCTCCATAAGATTTCCCTAGGAAATTCCTAATGGACTCTTCCTCTATTTACTCTTCTTTCCTCTCTGTTAATATTCTTTTGAGCCCAACTCCAATCGCCATGCTCCTTCATCATGATAAAATAATTCTACAAGATCTACTGCAAACTCATCAAACTCAATTGTTATATTTTAACCAATCTTCCTCGCCTAGCTGCGATCAAGAATTTAGAGGCAAAGTCAACCTTATCTATTGCAAACCCATTTATCAACCTGTAAGCTATGTTCTACAATTAAAAAAATCAGTATTAAACAACCATATTAAACTTGGAAAAGGTAATCAAATCTTTTCCAACTTAATAAATAACTCATTTATCAGTTTTCTTCTCAAATATTAGTTACCCATTTTCCTTTTACATGTTGCAGAACAAGAATGATGAAAACTTGCATAGTTTTCCACTTGGAAGTTTCATTATAAGAAAACTGTCATTTCGCGACGAAAAATACCGACGGAAAATATAAATATTCCGTCAGTATCAAATATTATCGACGGAATGTACCGATAGACAAAAACATTGTAGAATCGGCTGTAGCTAATTTTACCGACGGTATAAGAACATTCTGTCGGTAAATTTAATGTTGGGGAATGATTTACCATCACAGTTGTTTCATCTGTAAATTGTCGACGGGTTAAAAATTTTCTAACGCTAAATTTACCGATGGTAAGTTCTTTTACCGTATGTAAATTTAGCTACGGAATGTTCTCCTACCGTTGGTAAACGTATCGACGGTAACATGTTTTCCTTCCATAAATTTACTTAACAATTATCGACGGAATTTACCGTCCGTCGGTATATTTTATTAATTACCGACAGAATATGTCCTTCTACTATCGATAAAGTAGTTAGGAAGTTACCGACAGATGGTTATTTATGTCGGTAAAGTTATTGCTTAATTTTTAAAAAAAATATATTTTCATTATATTTAAATTATAATTGATGCATAATTTTAA
>JAOTAY010000002.1:34027422-34038437 GCA_025629805.1 Erythroxylum baracoense | reverse complement strand
ATAAAATATTAAATTAAAATAAGAAAATATAAATAAAATAAATTTAGTAAATAAAATATTTCATAAAATATATTATTGATCATATTAATTAAGAGTATAATGAAAAATAATACTTGTAGTGAAGGTTATTAATGGAAAATAAAATTTCTACCGCAGAAACAATTTCCTGCCGTAACCCTCTTTCTGCTTATTGATTTCTACGATGACACCATACTTTTCTCCAACCTTTAGTTGTTTACCGTAGATCTAAACACGTAATTGTGTTTAAAAACTTCAATAAATAAGTACTTATCCCTACTGCACCGCATATCCAAAAGCAACTTGAATCTCCACGTAAACAATTTTCACTATAAAATTAGAGTGCGGCAATGCTCTTCTTCCAAGAACTTACCTGCTGTAATTTGTTATGGATCCCAATAAGAAACAAATGGCATTTGAGTTGTTTGAAGCTCATGCTCATTTGTATAGCCAAATGTTCAACTACATCAATTCTATGTGTCTGAGGGGCGCAGTGCAGCTTGGCATACCCGATGCAGTCCACAACCATGGCAAGGCCATTACTATTCCTGAGTTGGTCTCTGCACTTAACATTAACCCAACAAAAACTAACTGCTTGTACCGAATCATGCGCTTGTTAGTGCACTCAGGCTTCTTTGCTACGGTGATTGGTCAAGAAGATGGAGAAGAGTCATATTCTCTGACACAATCTTCAAGGCTTCTTGTCAGGGCTAACCCCAATTGCTTATCATTGTTTGTGAAGTCATTGCTTACTCCAGAATTTTTGGCGCCTTGGCATTTGTTGGCAGATTGGTTTCATGGTAATGAACCAACAGCATTTGAGAAAGCTCATGGAATGCCATTTTGGGAATTAAATGACAAAAACACTGAATTCAATCAACTATTCAATCAAGCAATGGCTTGTGATTCCCGGATGATGAACTTGGTTATTAGAGAGTGTAAACCAATTATTGAGGGAGTGGATTCAGTTGTTGATGTAGGAGGTGGTACTGGATCACTAGCTAGGATCATGTCTGAAGCATATCCTCACATGAAATGCACAGTACTTGAACTTCCACAGGTCGTCGCCAACTTGGAGAGCTCCGAGAACTTGAATTTTGTTGCCGGTGATATGTTCCAGCATATACCTCCGGCAGCTGTTATCATTCTTAAGGTATGCTTCTCTGGAACGGGTTTCTTGTTTCTATATATAGAGAGAGAGAGAGAGAGTCAATTTCACTTTGCAGCTTGGATCAGTATTTGAATAATTCACATCGACCACAATTACTATATTTCTTGCAACCACAATGTCACCTGTTGCCTGCTATATAGTCTTTATTAATAACGAAATTAAATATCTGCAGTTAATTTTACATAATTGGAGTGATGAAGAATGCGTAAAGATACTGAAGAAATGCCGAGAAGCTGTGTCGAGTAAAGGTGAGGGAGGGAAGGTGATCATCATCGACTTGGTTATAGATGAGAAGAATGATGAACATGAACTAACAGAGACAAAGCTCCTTTTTGACTTGTTAATGATGGTTGTGGTTACTGGAAGAGAAAGAAGTGAGAAGGAGTGGAAAAGATTATTCATGGAGGCTGGTTTCACTCGCTATAAGATAAGACCTTTACTTGGATTAAGGTCCCTGATTGAGGTTTATCCTTAATCAATGAAACACCAACGATATTCTAAGTATCGTTCATAGTTTGACCATGGCAATCAAGTGTATTAGACGACTTGGGACTATACCAGAATATATCAAAAGTCAGTTCCCTTTCCAGCAAAAGAAGAAAAAATCCCCTTCTTTACTGGTAAAGAACTTCCAATAGTCTGTCAAGATATTAATAAATAAAGTTCGATTTGCTATATTCTGCAGCTGCATTCCACCTTACAAAGCAGATCAAATTTCTACTCATTCCATCTTTTATGAAGAGCAAAATTTCACCATAATGAAATATTAAACACCAAACACTTTCATTTACTGGCATCAACATGTTTTGAAAGTGGAGCATAGAAGTACTGACATCAACTTGCCCTGTAATGGCCCAGAACCTTGAAAGAGCACAGAATGTTTAAATCAGTCTCTTAAACTCCCTAACTTGGGCAGAAATCCGGAAGGTTTTGTTGATTCTAAGAAGCGGATTAGTTAAAGTATCAAAAACAAAGTACATTGACTGCTGACGCAGAGGTCCAGGACATTACTGAATGAATTGCAGGCTAATTTCTTCTAGTCTATTGTAAAGATGCCATCCCTTGTTACCTCAAGAACACGAGGCAAGGTAAAATTTCTCAGAAAAAAAGAAAAGAAAACGAGGCAAGCTTTACAGTTTTGATTTGAAAATGTCAAGAGTATAATCGTATTTTAAGTCTAAATTGTTTGGAGATTTGGGGTTTAAGAATTTGTCTAGTTTCAAACAAATCTGACGCTTGATTAAGGAAGTGGAAAGTTGGGATAGAATCTGATTTAAAAATAAAACTTTTTTGTTTAATTTTGGATAACTAAGATTAACTTAAATTTTATAACATAATTAATATATAAAATATAATATTACATAAATCATAAATTCGTATTTTGTTATGAAACTTATCATCTTCTTACACCCCGCCCTCAAATCGATTTCTAAGACTGGTTAATTGCAAATACCATACTTGCACACGTGTCTAGTCTCTAATAGTATCTACACGTATTAGTTGAGAGAACTCTAGGAGTGGTGTAGACAGGGATATGTAAGAAGTGCAATCTCCTTTACAGCCTACGTAAATTGATAATAGGGTTTAGACTTTTTAGTAATTTAATTAAAATATAATTATAATGGTAATTAAATTTTAATTAGAATTATAATTAATTCTAAGTAAACATTACTTAGTCACAAATGACATCCATTATATTATATTAGTCCTTATTTATTAAATATCTCATATTTAATCATAAATTTTTTCAAACTTTATAACCAAGTTCAATTTGATTAAATTAGCTCTTCTTTCGTCAACCATTTTTTGTGGTTGACAGTTTAGGTTCTTAAATATATTGACAATAGCTATAATCTCTAATTAAATAATTTATATTCATAGATCAAGATTGACATATAGCAATATATCATAAATACCCAAATATTATAGATATGAAAGTGATTTTGACTAATATTTCATGTATGATTTTTTTGTATATTTCAATCATTTCATCATACAATATTCTACTTAGATATTGAGCGTATATTTAATGTCTACACGATTTGAGTTCAACCATATTAGTTCTCCATGATTAATAACTGATTTATTAATGACATAGGAAAAACTATTTTTAAAATTTCATTTCACTTTGACTAAAGATTTTTTTTTGAGTCAATACTAGAACAATAAGACATTATTGCTAATCACTTTAGGAATATGAATTATATATTATTCACTTAATACTAATTGAGTTACCTTTGATAAGGTTAGGTTACAAGTAGTATGAAAATATAGCAATTCCTATATGAGATGCTTTGGAGATCTCGAGTTAAATGATTAATTCTACAATCATTATAATGAAAATTTTTCTAGACATGCAAGTAAAGCTCCAAATAGAATTATCATATCAAGTTTATTGAACTTATTATCTAATAAGTACTTATATGTTTATTTAAGTATTTCTAAATTTTAGTATATAAGATGGACTATTTCCTCCATAACGAAAGAACATAATGTGTGTTAGTCTTTTGATACTCTACTAATATTCATTCATAATAATTAGTCTTTTATAATTATGATCTCATCATAATTTTATTTATAATGTAAATTTATCTTATAAACTTTATCATATACATTTAAATATTTATAAGACACATTAAATATCTTAAATACTAAGCACCTTTAGTACATGATCTATGTACTTAGACTAAAGTAGTTAAAAAAAATTATGTATATATCTAATCTAATTCTTATAATTAAATTGTTACCTTTTCATATCCAATAAAAGTTACTCTTGGACTATCATATCTTCAACAATTGAAAATGTAAATTATTGCTCTCTATGAGCAGTATATCATCCATATACTCCCAATAAGGAGTGTAAGTGCACTCCCACTAACCTGATTGCAAACATGATAAATTTATATTCATCTTCAAAGCAAACTCTTTGAATACAACATGAAAGTAAAATTTTCAACATATTGTAACCTGATAACTATACATCAAATGTATCAGTAAAGTTACTATCTCCAAATAGATGTATTATTATGAGATTTAAAATTAATGGGAGTATAAGTGCACTCCCACTAACCTGATTGCAAACATAATAAATTTATAATCATCTTCAAAGTAAACCCTTTGGATACATCATGAAAGTAAATTTTTCAACATGTTGTAACCTTATAACTATACATCAAATGTATCAATAAAGGCACTATATCCAATTTGATGTACTATTATTAGATTTGAAATTAAGAATTGTTCTCCAATAAGTATTCATTGAAACAAACATTTTATTGAGTTTTGAAAATGATATCCAACCTTGTGAATATCTTATAACTTTCTATTATTTTATTAAGTTATAAAATTATTAGTTAATATATACTTCAACTAACTATCACATTCCAAAAGCATTATCTTTGACTCTTTTCAAGTCTTAAAATTTCATATATAAAATGAAATTTTTTTAATTAATTAAATTGGAACTATTAAAGACAAGTTGATGTATTAGGCATAGCTATAGAAGAAATAAATATTTTATCATAATATCTCGTATTATATTTTCCTCCTTACACAAATCTATATTATTTGAAACTTATTTGTAGAGGTACTCACTAGAGAATCTCATTTATAATTAATAAAAATCTCACCATGTTGATCTCATTGAAGTATTTTAGTATTCTCAATGCTTAATTTCTACTTAGATTTATACTTTAAACTTTTCAAAAATTTAAATCAATATTTTGTTTAATACATATAACTATATCATATAATTTATTATTAAATGTAATGAAATACAAGTATTCATCCTTTTATAAATTGTTATAACATATATACAAGATTAACAATCCAATACTATAAGCATCATTTCACCGAAGGTTGATTTGGTTATCTTTCAACCTAGTAAGTCTTACAAGTTTCATACAATTCATAATCGAAGAATATATATATAAATATATAAGTATATGTCTGTGTGTTTTTGTGTGTGTGTGTGTGTGTGT
Organism: Erythroxylum baracoense; assembly: GCA_025629805.1. NCBI lineage: Eukaryota > Viridiplantae > Streptophyta > Magnoliopsida > Malpighiales > Erythroxylaceae > Erythroxylum > Erythroxylum baracoense. Next base: position 34,033,268 of record JAOTAY010000002.1, on the reverse strand, counting down.
GTGTGTGCACGTATGCATAGCTTTGTATGAAACTTTATAGTTCTTATTATATTAATTCAACCAATATGGTATAAAAGGATAATTTCGATAATCTAACTTTATATTTTTGCCACCTATTATAAGTAGAAATCTCCTTTGATCTAACATATACAAACTATTTATATAAATTTATATCAACTACTTTTACTCAATAATCTATTTCTTATCATGTCTTGAACATTGTAATAATATTGAATCCAAATTCAATATCATATACTCAAAAGAATTAATTGAAATATATATATGATCTCTATCATATCATATATTAACAAGAAAAATAATGCAATCATTTTTCTTCTAATTATAACTATTATCATACAATAGCAAATGCGTTCAATTTTAGTCATTATTTATGTTTTTAGTAGGCCAAATTAAGTAGAAAATTTTCATCAAAGGACTATACTTTTCAATTTTACTTCATGCAAATATTTGTATTATGCTATCACGGTGATAACATCAATTTTACATGTCTCCATTAAAAGTTTATGAGATATTAATTAACTTAAAATGTCATTCTATTTTTCCATATATATGATATTTACATATCTCTAAAACTTTGTCACCAAAATCCTCAACATGAATTAATTAGCAAATTTACACAATAAGCATACAACTTTTTATCTAAATTTGAGGACTCTTCCCAAGCCTAACATATGTTGAATAAATTTAGTTCACTAAATCTTATTATCAAGTATACTAAACAAAGGTAATTTTTACTCATAACAAAATAAAAATGTAAGAAAAGCAAGTAATTTGCTATATTTTGTGACAACCAAATAAGATTATGGCTCTAATCATATATTTAGTTACTTTAACTATTTTATTTCAAATAATAACCCTTACAACTATTCTAGAAAGGTTATTATAATCTCTCTAATGGGCTAGGACCCTATTTAAATTAGTTGATCTTGAGTTAACAACTAATTAAACTTAAATTAAGTAGATAACCTCCTTATTAATCACATCTCATATGACTTAAATTTATTAGGTGACAACTCTTGCCAATACATGTCCTATATGTTATTTCTAACTTTACTTCTAAAATCATATAACCATAAGAATTTAGCTAAGTATGAACTATTAAGTTACGATAAAATATAATCGATTTAAAAGGGTCTTAAGTAACTCAACAGGACTTACAATAAATAGAACTCTATTTTTACAGTTAAATGATGGAGGGCAATAATCACATTTTCAACATGTATTTAATATGTTAACAAAAACTTTTAATTTAGAATGGTCTTATCAAACATAAATTACATGAAAAATGTCACATATTTAACATATAATTCAATATACACATATAATATGTTAAACATATAAACATTTTACTCCTTTAATAAAATTAATTGAGAAATTTTCAACAAATTACTCTTCCTACTTATTTAAATTTAGAAAAAGTCCTTTTTTTTAAAAATGACAAGATATTTTAATCTAATTAGAAAACCATTTTTAATCTAATTAAAAATAACTTTTCCTTAATTAGAAAACAATTTTTAATATTAAAGGAAACTACTTTTAAAATTAAATAAATTATTTTAAATTTAATTAAAATTCCAGTACATCATTTATTTATATGTTAGTTTCCTAATTAATTAGAGAATTATTCCTTAATAAACTAGAAAACTATTTTCAAAATATCAAAAAAATCATTTTATTAATTAATTAATAAAAACTTATTCAAATTTGATCAAGAAAAATCTTTCTTACTAAATCAGGAAACTTATTATTTAAATTAATTAAAAATAATTTCTACATAAAATAGAATAATAACCTTATAAAAATAAAATAATAAATTTAATTTATCTCAATCAAATTAAAATAAATAAATTTAATTAAGAAATACCTTTCTTAATTACTTAAGAAAACATTCTTCTTAATTCTAAGGAGTCTGAATTAATTAACTTAAATCTAATTGAAATATAATTTATATTTAATTTGAAAATAATTTTCTAAAGTTTAATTAGGAATCAATATAATTATTAATCTTAATCAAATTAGGAACGTATTTAACTTATTTTATAATTGGAATAGAATTTAAAATCATTTTAAATTCTACTTGAATAAAGTTGTTCTTAATAAGGAATGAGGTCATTCTAGCTTTGGACTTATTTCTAGATTAGAATAGTTTAATCTTATAGACAAACATCCTTATCCCAAACCTAGGATAGCATAACCCAATGTCTAAACACACCTTTTCTTCTTTATAAGAAAACGTAGAAACAAAATCCTAGCATCACAAATCGTAAACAAAGTTGTTGAGTGTAGCTCCTGTTGTCACCATTCTTCTTCTCATTTATAAGCCACCAACAATTTCTTCCTTCTTCTATCAGCCATCTGAGTTGCTTCCTTCTCCACGTGCACTCACTGTTGCAACAACACTAGATATATAGCCAAAACATAACTCATCACTAGAAAAATCCCTAACAACTTCTAATTGCAATACCATAACACCAGCTAGTTACACTATTATCGTTGACAACACACAAATGATACACCTTGTCTTTGTAAAACTTTAACAAATCATAATAAGCACCATTATTCATTTTGATTAAACTTATTTTGGATATTTTCCATATTTTGGGGCTTCTAAAATGTTTAATTCTTAGCTTTTTAGATTTTACGAGGCTTAGGGTCTTTAGGGTTTAAATTACAATCTTATTGTAAGTCTTTATAATTTTCAAGTTTAATCAAATCTAATTTGATTATAGGGTTACTACGATATTCATGAATCAAATCTAATTTGACTTAAAGACTTAAGTTCTGCAACTTTTATAATTTCTGTTTCAAAAACATCAATAAAAATTAAACATGAAATCAAGTTATAGAATTAAAGATGAATTTGATACCATTGTTGGAAAATCGGGGCAAGGTCTAATCTTGCACGTAGTGGAATAAGAATAAAACAGTTTTATTTGATTTTAAGAAAGTTTAAATCGATTTAAATTCTATAACATGATCTCTAAATAAAATATAATAAAGCACGAATCATAAATTTGTACCTTATTGTAAAGCTTAACCATTTTCCTACACCTCCTTTCGAAGCAATTTCTACAACTGATTAATCATAATAACTTTAGCTATGTATATGTTTTCTGTATAATTCAATCATTTAATTAATAATATTTTGACTAAACATAGAGCATGGATTTAATTTCTTCTCTATTTGAGTTCAATCATATTAATTTTTCACCATCAGTAACTAATTCTATAAACAATATTTGAAAATTATTTTCAAAGTGTCATTCCACTTGAGCTAAGAATTGTTTGAATAAATACTAATCGAAAATGGCAAAACATTCTCTTTAATCACTTTAAGGTAATGAATGCTATATTAATTATTCAACAATCTCCATATAGCTCATGATATATCTAATGACTATCAATTAAGCTACCTTTGACAAGGATAAGTCATAAGTAGTATCAATATTTATAAATCCCTATATAAGATCCTATGGAGATCATAAGTTAAAGGATAATTGATACAATCATCATTATGATAATTTACGTAGATATACAAGTAATAAATTAAATGGAATTCTTATATCAGATCAGTTCAATGCTTGTTATTTAGTAAGCACCCACTTGTTTGTTTAATTATCTATATACTTTATTCTATAAAATTGAATACTTCCTTTATAAGGAAGAAACATAATGTGTGATAGTCCTTTTACGCTTTACTGATGTCTATTCTTAATAGAATAATTACTAAAACAATATAGGGATAACGTATAAAAGCAATATAAATCTTATAATTATGATATCATCATAATTTAGTTTATAATCTAGATTTGTATATTGTAATTATCATATTCATTTGAATATGTATAAAATAAATAATGCATTTAAATAATTATATTACAAAAATTACAACCAATCGATTGACAAAAGGGTATTAACTAACATAATGTTCCTTCATCTTTATGGTAGAGACTTTTGATTATCTAAATGGAATGTATTAAATGCTCTAAAGGGCTTTAATCCCTCCTTCATTTGAGTCTCCATAGTGTGTCCTTTGAGTATTGAGTAAAGGCTATTAATAAGGGATAAATGAAATCAAATTAGAATTTGGGAGGACTATTTCTGATTTTGTTTGTGGCTTGTGGATGGATAACATTTTATTAAACTTAACATTAATATATCATTTATTATTTGGATGTGCCTTAGTAAGAATATGTGCAATTTGTAACTTAGACTTATAATATAATAACTTGATATGTTAATAACTTTCTGGTTTAACAAAATAAATTTTGATTTTGATATGTTTAGTTATGTCATATTTCACAAGATAACATATTTACTATCTCACATAATAAGACTAGGCTCAATATACTCTTCCTTAAAATTAGCCACTAATTTTCTAATATAAATAGCTTGATTTGATTTAACAACAACAAACATATACTCAACTTCAGTCATTGACTAGGCCACCACCTCTTGCTTTTTTAATTTTATAAGAAAAGACCTGACTTCAAAGAGAATATATACTCTGATGTATTTTTATAATCCTCTATACATCCAATCCAATCACTATCAACATATCCCTATAATTTGCCATCATTTTCCTTCTACAACAGACACCAATATCAATGGTGCCTTTAATGTATCCCAATACCCTTATAGTAATATTAAGGTCAGCTTGACTTACTGAGTGCATAAAACTTGATAAAAATGATCCTAAAAAGAAGATTAAATTACACAATAGTTAAATAGAGTAGGCTTCTAATAATACTTCTAAAAATAGTAAAATCCATTTTATCTTCTCCATCATCAAAAGTTGATTTCCCATTTTGAATAATTGGTTTTGCAATTAATTTCCCTTGCTTAAAGTTAAACACCTTTTTTTTTATAAAAGTTGCTTTAAGTTAAACTTCTTAAGAACATCCCCTATCTATTTCCTTTATGTTAGGAAAATATATTTTTGCATTATTTCGAAAAAATAATTAATTAGCCTCAAATCTGACTTCTCAATCTTTTATTATGTTTCTTTTTTAAAATTCTTTAAAATTTGAATGTTACTTCTTGTCACCAACATATCATCTACATATAAGGACAACATCAACTATTTTCCATTTTCCATAACTTAAACACACAACACCCCTCCTAAATCAATGAAGAATCAAGTGAGAGTCAATTCTAGATATGTTAGGCCCTAGGAGCCTGCTTCAACTCACATAATGCCTTCTTCAGTTCGTAAACCTTATCCTCTTAACTAGTGGCAATAAATCATTTAGGTTGGTGTACATAATCTCCTCAATGCCAAGGTAGATTTAATACCTAGATGAAATACACTCTGCACATTTTTGGTAGCAAAAAGCTAAAAACATTCTAATTATGTCGTGACATGCCAACTAGCACTAACCATTTATGAATAACCCTTCATAACCAATTTGTCCTTAATGTTTTAAAATGGAACGATAATGATTTATTTTATTTTTATATACCAATTTGACACCAAGAATATTCTTCCCTTTTGGTTTAATGGTAACATCACATGTTTGGTTATTCTCTTTATTTAAATTTCTTCTTTCAATTCTACTGGCAATATTCGTATTTTGAAGCTTTAATAAATTCAACTAGTTATAAATTAAATGCCTATTTTGCAATTTGTATAAATCTCTAAAAGAGACTTAGGTTTTAGAACTAAAGAATTAAGGTCTAAAATTAGAATCATCGTCACCATCTTCAATTGCGACATAATACTCTGGAACATCATTTACTCCTCCCAAACTTGTAACATCCCCTCACCTAGTGTATAAGTGAATAGTGACATATGCATGCATTCACATATGCACATGCATAGTAGA
>JAOTAY010000002.1:34008954-34021247 GCA_025629805.1 Erythroxylum baracoense | reverse complement strand
ATCTTCAAAATTTGAAACTCAATTTTAAAAGACAAAATCTTCACCATTTTTAATGCCTTTACCTTTAAATTCTTCCTTCATTCTATCTTATGCTTGCTTTAGTGATTCGCATGCCATTATCCTTATCAAGATTACCTTTGATATTGGTGAATGTATGCAAGCTGGTGATATAATTCTTTTATATAAATCTTTTTAATATTTATTGATTTTTTTTAGTGTTGGATCTTGTAAAAGGGAGCCGGATCAGCTTTACTATCAACAACATCAAACATGATTTCATCTTCATAGCCTATAACTGATATTTTTTTTTTGTAAAGAAAAAAGTAGATATAGAAAAATCGCTTGTTGCCATTTTGAACTAACTCACAAACTGACAGGTCTTTGAACTCTTAAGTAATGTTACGAATACCATATAAGACCTAGGGCTAGTTTTAGTTTGATATAGTTTGAAATCCTAAGTAATGTTATGAATATCATATCAAATCTATTACCAGTTTTTGTTCTAATACAATATAGTACTAGTACCAATCAATATTGGATGCCAATTTAGATAATTTTATAAAATTATAAACTGGTCTCTAAAATTTATAAAATTATAAAATAGTCCCTTAATATATTGTACTAAGAGTTAGGTTTATAATATGAAAACAAATTACTTAGCTTATATAATAAGTTCCTTGTAAATGGAAAAAGAAAAGCCTCGACAAACATGTTAAACTTTACTTTTATACTCTTCTTATCATAGTAAAACTTCTTAGACTCAAGTTCAACCTCTACTAGAAGGAAAATTTAAACCATGCCAAGGAATATGTAAATTATGGAGCTGAAGTTTTCATTATGAGTAACTCAAAGTTGATAAATATGTGATTGTGATTCAACTCATTGGCATTGTCCCAAATTACCTAAAGAAAAAAAACATGTAGTAAAGTCATTATCACAAACTATTTGTGGACCAAAAAATCACAGAATATGCAAGAATTATATAGCAAGAAGAAAAAGTGTACTTCTTTAATGAATAGAAAAATAACATTTCATAAAGTCAGATAAGTAAAAAAAAATATTTTAGATAACCAAATCTATAAGATTTGTCACTCAAACAGTCAAACCAAACTGATATAAAGAATACAGGTAACCAATAGAGAAGAGAAGACAATGAGAGGCAAGGAAAGAACTATGGCAACAAAGAAGACAGTAACCAGTGACAGTAAGAGAGGTGACTAGTTTGATGGTTTTGTGATTTGGAATTTTGCAGAAGATTGAAAGTGAGAGTGTTGGGAGAGGGGGGAACAAGAGAGACAAATTTTGATGGTTTTTCATTTGTTCTACATCTATTTATAATTTTTACTAGGTAGTGTACTAGTATTTAATGTACCAATTAACAGGGTTCATTTTCTACTAGAAAGATCAATATTATCCAAAATATATTTCTAATACCATATTGCCTATTTTCATACCATTTTTTGATCGATACAACTTGTATTGGCCAATATGGTATGAAACACATATCGTTGCTTTCAAGCATTTAAACTCACAAACTCATCTACAACTAAAACTCAATCCTTTTAAGAAGATGGTTCTAATACTACTTATTGGAAATGGTAACACATAAAATAACAAAACTATAAAACTTAAGAATGAATTTCCCTCTTAAAATATTGAATTTCATTTCATCAATATAATCAAATACATGGTTCTAATACTACTTATTGGAAATGGTAACAAGTAAAATAACAAAACTATCAAACTTAAGAATGAGTTTCCTTCTCAACATATTAAATTTCATTTCATAATTTAATCAAATACGAGTTTTAAGCATGAAAGTCTCAACTAAGCGAATAATGTCCCTTGATTCAAGGCAAACATTATCTAAAAATTCAAAAATGTTTTCAAATTTAAATAAACATAAATTCAAAACTTAAACTAACAATATCTCCATAAAATCTTTTGGAAAAAGTCTGAGTTATCCAACATTTACATAAATATAAAGATCTTGGTTTTCTCCTTTTTCTTGGCATCTCGAGCAAGCGTTTTTATGCTTGGAAAGGAAGTAACACTATAAGTCTTTCTTCCAGTCAAGTATTGCAATTGCACAAGCTCATTTATTATCCATTCAATTGACTATCCAAATTAGGAATATCAATGGGCCAGCTCGTGGCTTGGCCTGACCATGGGCTGATTGGCTGGGCCACAGGCGAGCGTGGCCAACCCATCTTATAATTTTTTCAAAACAAATTCAAAAATGATGTCATTTTTGAAATAACAGTCGGGAGCCTAACTGGTCTGAAGTTGACCACATTTGGCCCATGACTCACCCAAAATCGGATCAGGCTGGGCTAAAATTGACATCCCTAATTCAAATGATATTGTTTTCAGGCTCTATTTTTATGGGGAATTCACAATCCTTAACTTTCCTTATCAATTGCACAAGAATAGAGACATGTTGCTTAGACCTTAATTTTCCAAGTCAAGTCTAAAGTTTAACTCTAGCAATCCAAGACAATTAATCTTTAGTCCTACTTTTTCTTTGCCATGGTTCATCTATGGTGATCTCCTGACTTTGCACAAGGAACTTCAATAAATAGTCTCTTATTGATCAGTCAATAACCATTTCTTAAGGCATCATAATTAGGTACTAGATCCTCTGTGCCGTTTTTTGTGTTCCTACTTTGTGTCATTCATTTTTAACCATACATTTATGTATGTCTCACATAAATGTGTAGGTTAGATTTAATAAAAAAGATAGGAACTAGTTAACTGGAACAGAGGAACTGTTCCCTCGTAATTATCCTTCCTTTTTTTTTTTGAGCTTCTGTCTCCTAATTGTCTATGGTCAGGTACTTTTCTCTTGTCCATGGCACTCTAGCAATAAAATAAAGTACGTCTTAGATTTCAATTTACTATGATTTATAAAAATTGATTTAATATAGGAAATGCTTGCATAAAAGAAGGAAACACAAACAGCATCCAACGATGATAAAAGTGTTGTTCTGAGAAATTAGTAAGGAATTGGAAACTGCGTGGTAATTATGGATTTGGCTCAAGGTGGTGAAGTTAGTGAGTGCTTTCAAGCTCAGTCTCACATCTACAAACACATGTACTCCTTTATAAAATCCATGTGTCTGAAATCTGGCGTTGAGCTAGGCATACCTGACATAATCAACAAACATGGAAAACCAATTAGCCTTCAAGAGTTGGTTTCGGCGCTTAACATCCCTCCAACAAAAGCAGATTCCTTGCGACGCCTTATGCGCGTACTGGTGCACTGTGGTCTCTTTGCTACCTCTAGTATTCATGAGGATCATCATCACGAAGAAGAAGAACGTTATGTTCTCACAAATTCCTCTAGGCTTCTGCTCGAAGATAGCTCCACCTGCTTGTCATCAACTGTTCTGGCTCTGCTGAACCCTTCGTTGGTTACCCCGTGGTTTTCACTCGACGACTGGTTCCAAGGAACTGATCTCACACCATTTGAGTCTTTCCACGGAAGCAGTTGTTGGAACCACTTGGAGGAGAATCAGCAGTTTATGATCTCAATGAATGAAGAAATGGCCTGTGATTCTCGATTTGCGAGCTTGATTGTTCTACAACATGTGGATATTTTCAACACGGTAACTTCTTTGGTTGATGTAGGGGGTGGCACAGGAACGCTTGCTCGGACAATTTGTGAAGCATGCCCTCAAATCGAATGCACAGTCTTGGATCTTCCACAAGTTGTGAAAAACTTCCCGGAGACCAAGAACTTGAAATTTGTTGGCGGAGACATGTTTAAGTTCATCCCTTCAGCAGACGCAATAGTTATCAAGGTCTGCACTTTTATACCATTCTCTGCTACTTCGTTTTCTCTGATTCATATAGTTAACTAACGAACGTGATCATCTTCATATATGCAGCTTAAAACTTTATCAGTGATTTGTCTATTTATTAGATTGTTGCTTTATCTTGACTAGTGATCTGGATAATTATTACAGTCTGTTCTGCACAACTGGAATGATGAATGTTGCATAAAGATTTTGAAGCAATGTAAAAGAGCTATTGAAAGCAAAGATGGAGGAAAGGTGATCCTTATAGAAATTTTGATCAGTGACAAGAAAGATGAGCAAGAGCTTAACAAAACGAGGCTCTTTGTTGACATGGAAATGATGCTTGCAACCACAGGAAGAGAAAGGAACAAGAATGAGTGGGAAAAGATCTTCCTGGAGGCTGGATTTCGGGAGCACAAAATAAGGGAAACATCTGGATTGTATTCTATCATTGAGGTTTATCCCTAGAGGGGTCATAGTTTAATCAGATCTTAGCACTTTTGTCAGTTCATATGCCAACTAGTTTCCAGTGATTATTGTGCTCTCAGCTTCATAAACATGACGCATCCTGGGAAACATAAATAAATCTGTATGAATAAAAAGTGCTTTATTATTTAGCATAATGTTGAGAATACAACTTTGTGATAAGAAGATTAAATTAATGTTGGAATCACGGAAACAACTTTTTTTGTAAAAATACAAGTGTAATATTGATATATATATCGATAGCCTTTTATATTGATTACGTTGACTTTTGAGAATACAACTAATGGAGCCAACCGTATCTGATCTTAGCTTTTACTGATTTCTTTTTTTTTTTTCTGTTTCTTGGCCTATAAGCTTCATATACTTGCAGTTCATTTAATACAAGCATGCCGTATCAGATTAGTTTGCTTACACGGAGACAAGTTGGTAGGCACATCGGTTAGTAATGGATTTTACGTAATGCTTACGCATGCTTTCGGTAGGTGTCCTTTAGCAAATGCCAGTGTTATGGTACTAAAAAAAAAAAAAATTTGAAAACTATATCTGGTTAGTTTATTGGTTCTGCTATTGCTGTGATTGGTCCTGAATTACTCGATGTGCAGCCAGTTAGTCGTTTTTTTTCGGTGTTTTGAAAACCAGACCGAACTAGTCGGTTGGACCGGTAAATTGAAGCATGAAACGGCCCGATTTAGCCCTTACTTTTTGTGAGTGATTGACTCGTTCATTTTGCGGTCGGATCGGTAAAAACCGCTGAACCGGTGAAAAAAAAACCGGCCAGTTCATTTAAAATGAAGAGTTTTCCTTTAAAAATCAAAATTTTTACAACTATGATGATTAAGAAGACAAAACGCCGCACTCTTCATCGTCTAAAATTTTTAGCAGGTTTTTTTTTATTTTTTGTCTCTCTCTCTCACGTGTTTCTGTATGTCTCTCTAAAAAAAAACTTGTATGTTTTGAATTTTAAAGGTTTAAGTTAAATATATAATTAAAAAGTATGTTTAAAAATTATCTTATATATATAATATATAAATAAAATTTTATATATTTATTAGTCACCAGTTCGATCACGGTTAAATTCTAATTAGACCATTAACCCTTGAATCAATTACTTCTCCGGTTCAGTAACCGGATCGATTTTTACAACATTGGTTTTTCTTAATTCCTCCGTTTTATTTTATGTCCACCAATCTGCTTGCATGTGTCTAGCTAACTTTTTTGTGTCCTGGGCTGCAAATTGATTTTCCTGAATAAATTTATGATTAAGTCAAAGGTTTGTTGGCAGAATATGCTTTTGTGCTCTGAAAATTGGAGCGCCACACTGCAATATGAACGAGAAAAGTAAAAGATTGTATGTGCTTTCTGCATATAAACCCAGTGAAAGCATAATCTGAGGGAGGAAAACCTCAGAAACACGCTTCTCATTACTGAGAAAATGTTTCACTTAAAATTTCACAAGGAGTACCTGGATTTGATCTTGGTTCCGATGGGGTTATTTGTCATGTTTGCTTATCATATCTTCCTTCTCTATAGAAACCTGAATAATCCTCGCAGTACAATCATTGGCCGAGAAAACCAGGACAAAGCGGATTGGGTTCGAAGTGTTGTTGAGGCTAGACCCTCCTTCTCTATTCTCTTCTTCTTTGACATTGTTTCTCCAAAGCATAGTCTTGAATTCAACTTCTGACTCCTTAGTTGGTGTCTGCAGGGTGGTGACCGTGAAAAGGATCTAGACAGAGCGGTCAGTGTTATCTCAAGCAACACATCTGCAGCGACTTACTTGGCTACAATCTCTTTGACTCTCACCTCAGTTATTGGAACTTGGCTTGGTAGTACTTCATCCAGCTCAGTCCTTCAAATCCAAAGAGTCTATGGTGACACAGGACCATACACTATATTCATCAAGAACATATGCCTCCTCATCTGTTTTCTTCTTGCTTTTTCAGGCTTTGTCCAAGCAGCAAGACATTTAGTCCATGCAAATTACTTGATTAGCTCAACTGAAAACAAAAAGCTAGTGAAAGAAATTCAATTTGCTGTTACAAGAGGCAGTAACTTTTGGTTGTATGGGCTTAGAGCTCTTTATTTTGCTCTTAATATCATCCTGTGGTTTTTTGGTCCCATACCCATGTTTGTTTCCTCCATTCTAATGGTGTTGACCCTCTATTATCATGACATTTATACAGTTAAATTGCACATTAACTACTGTCAGCCAAATGGTTACAAGGGTAAGACAGCATTTAGCGAAGACAGCTTTGGCTATTGAAAAATCAACCCTGGGGAGGCAAATCTTTATAATTGTCAACATTTTGCATATTTACATGTCCACACCAGAGTTAAGAGTTGGAATAAAAATACACCAATTATCTCATTTTTATGTTTCTTCTTCTTCTTGTTTTTTTTTTTAGAGTTAAGTATACCACAAATGGTGGCATGAAAAGCGTGGTTCATGTGCACTTGGTTATGATACATTTAGAGAGTGAGAACTAACTGGCAGTGTTGTACAATTATGAATCGAAGTCAACTTAAGTTTTGGGTCATACCCAAGAAACCAGCAATGTATAATAGAATTGATTGAATCACCTTTGCTTTCACGACAAGAGAGATCTAAAGCAACTGTGAATGTGATTTATTAGAGTCCATCAAGCAACAATTAAGATAAGATCGTCTCTAAACAATTCTGTTCAAGGCCTCTTGTTATTGGCTTTGGCCCAGGCTCGCGTCACTAGTCGATGTACCGAAAAATCGATGTCTTTGAGGGAAGACTTTCCCCTGTTGTCGTTCTTTTTCCTCCCTATGATGAAGGCGAAGGAAAAAGAAGATCAGTTCATTGCAGAAACCTGAATACTTGTGACCTCATCAAAAAAGAGAATCCGATCTCGAATAAATTTGTGTAAATATTGCCTCCTTTTATTCCTTTGTAAACCCTCTATGTATACAACGTTTGCATCTCCTAAATTAACCCTACGGTAATGGAAGTCCTATCCTAGTTGACAATAAATTTCCTATTCTAAAGATAAATACTGTAATAGAAGTAGTCGACAATATAATTTCCTATTCTAAAAATAAACAATAATTGAAAACAAATATCATAAATCATAAAATTTGCAAAAATAACAATCTGATTCCTAAAGATAGAATTTGCCAAAAATAACTGCTCGTCCAGTCTATTCGACTTCTTGCACTCCGTTTGCTTCTTGATTTTGCGCCTGTTTCCGCGTATATGCCTTCCCTACGAATGTATCCATAACACCTCTCTATTACTAGAGAATTGAAGCACTTCTGTTCCATTCTTAGCTTTAGCTTTTTTGGTTTCCAAAGAAGTTCAATAATTATTCCCTACGTCTCATGTTTATCCATTTTAATAAGAAATAAACAAGTTGCAAGTTGCCTTGGCATCCTAGTGGAAGAAACTTAGTCAATGCCGCCTTATAAAAGTCAATATCTGCGAATCACATAAAGCTAAATATATATTTTTACACAGGATTACAAATTTTCTTAACGGTAGAGGTAAGGATTCCGAGGGAAGGCATGGCTTTTCAGAAGGAATACCTTGATCTGTTCTTGGTCCCTTCTGGATTGTTGATTATGTTCCTTTACCATCTCTATCTTTTATACAGATACCTTAACTTTCCTCACACCACAGTTCTTGGCTTTGAAAACAACGACAAAAGTGCTTGGGTTGAGAGAATTATGCAGGTTTGTGATTGATCATCTCTTTTGTTTTCTTTTCTGGAAAAAGTTTGATTAGAATCTCTTAACTTGTTGCTTGGTATGGCAGGCAGATAAAACTGATGTTGAGATGGCCCTAAATGTGATAGCCTCCAATACTTCTGCGGCAACTTTCTTAGCTTCTATCTGTTTAACTCTCAGTTCTATAATAGGAGCCTGGCTCGGAGGATCTTCTGGCAATGTTTTCGAGAGTGAACTGATCTATGGAGACACAAGGCCATCCACCATCTCCTTGAAGTACATAAGCCTCCTCATATGCTTCCTCTTGGCATTTTCATGCTTTGTTCAATCAGCAAGGCATTTTGTTCATGCAAATTATCTATTCAGTATACCAGACAGTGACATACCTGTGAAAAATGTGGAGGTTGCAATCATAAGAGGTGGTGATTTTTGGTCACTTGGACTTAGAGCATTATATTTTGCTCTCAACTTGTTACTGTGGTTTTTTGGGCCTATACCAATGTTCGTTTCTTCTGTTGTTACGGTAATTATCCTCCATTATCTAGACACCAATTCCACTCCTTTGCATCAATATCATAAGCCTCCTGGAAACCAGATGCTCAAAAGGGTTGGCCAGACAATATCCGAGTTTGGTGTTGATGTTTGATTCCAAGTATGATTTCGGGATGAACTTTCTCACTTCTTCCACTTGGCACATATTTTTCATGTTCCTGAAGAGAAACACATGGTTGCTGAAGAAAGTTGTTGAGGAAGAAAGATATTGTAAAAGCACTCTAGATCTAGAGCATTACCATTAATTAGGTTGAAGCAAAGAGTTCAACAGGAGTTTCCTTATTAATTTTGCATGTCAACTTTCTTTTTTTTTCCCTTCAGTTTTTGTTGATGATTCAGCTGGAGCAATGATTTCAAGGTGGATCATAAAACAGCAGAGAAGAAATTTAACAGCAATGTGTCCTTTAGCTTCTTAAAGTCAATTCAGCATGGCTTGGCGTATAGAATTAAGTGCGAGAGTTGAAAACTCAGCATCTAAAACTGAAGTATGAGGTTGCAATATAATGGTAGGACTAAATTTTCTAATCTTTCTTGCTTGCACACAAAGGAAGCTTTAAAGTTTCTAATCTTTCTTGCTTGCACACAAAGGAAGCTTTAAAACGATCATACTCTTAACTTATCAAAAGTCTTTCCTTCAAGTCTTGTCTAACTTCAAGTTTGTATACCATATCATTGATGTTTACTAATTCTACAAGTGAAGTCAGAAGTAACAAGTCTGGCGTAGGGTATTAGAAGGGGAAGTTCAGAATCGCTGACAGTACCTTCTGCAAATAAGAATTTCTAGAAAAAGAAACTTAAATCTTTATGTTTTTAAAAATAGGAAAATACCATTGCATTATTGAGGAAGGTTATCACGCAGTGCACTTACACACAGTGTCCACTAAGAGTGAAAGCCATGCACGACAAACTAGGAACATTCTTGTAATGTACTTTTCGAGGCTTTTCAATTGGTTGGGTGAACTTATTGTTAAAAGGAAAGGGAGACTTATAAAGATGATGAAGTTTGTCAAATGTAAATACTAACTTCCAAATTGTTTAGCAATCTTAAATATTGTAAAACTATTTGTCTTTTTTAGTTATTGAAAGAGTAGCTTTTACGAATTACCTAAATAAAGTTGCACAAGTTACAGCATATTAAATGCTTATAGCGTCAATTTCGTCATTTTGAAGGGTCATATGCCGTGCATTAGGAAGGGTGGGTAGGAATATAATTCACAAATCTCCTTCACAAGTACGATCATTAGAAATTCACAAGCGGAAAAAGTCAACATAACCAGTACATAAAATTCTTCTCAAATTTAGTAAGGTCATAATATACGCAAATTTTCCTTTATATTTTTACGAAGAAACTGTTTCTGTTACTTGAACCTATGATCTTATAGTCACAAAGATCACAAGTGAAAATTCACAAGTAGAGTAATCCCTAAAAAGAGACATAAGAATGAAGTGAGTTAGATACAAAGATACGATTCATAACTCATTGTCTTAAAGTTTTTTGTTGAAATATGATGTCCTAGTTATATATTAGCTTATTTGGATTCGTTCCATTTATGCCCAGGCTCCGACAAAATCATTCAATGGCATTAGAGCTAAGTTAGAGAAGTATGATGAGTAAAGATTCATGGATTTGAGTCAGGTGAATGGGTGATTTATGAAGTGACTCAAATGGCTTCGCATAAGTTATGGATTAAGAGGGGAGCTAATCTAATATAGATGGATTAACTTGTGAGTGAGAGATGTTGGAAATTCACAAGTGGAGTAATCCCACATCAAAAAAAGACATAAGAATGAAGTGAGTTATATAAGGTTGGAAAAGTATGATGAATAGAGATCTATAGATTTGGTTCAAATGAATGGGTGATTCATAAAGAGACTCAAATAGTTTCGCATAAGCTATAGATTAAAAAATTAGAGCTAGTCTGATATAGATGGATCCACTTTTGAAGGGGAGATGTTAGAAATTCACAGGTGGAGTAACCCTATATCAGAAAGAGACATAAGGATGAAGGAGTTGTATATAAAGATAAGATTCATAACTTATTGTCATAAGGTTTTGGATTGAGATATAATATCCTAGTTATATATGAGCTTGCTTGGATCTAGTCCAATTTCTGTTAAGTCAGGAGGACTTTACGATAATTAATTTTGATAACAATCAAATAATAATGTTAGAAATAAATGAACTAGTTTGATAAGTGTGTTAAGTGTACAGAAGAAACAAAACACAAAAAAAGTAGAAGACAGAAGAAGTCGAAACATAGAAGAAACAAAACACAAAAGAAGTAGAAATACAGAAGAAACAAAACACAGAAGAAGTAGAAGACAGAAGAAGTCAAAGCACAGAAGAAACGAAACACAGAAGAAACAAAACACAGAAGAAGTAGAAGACAGAAGAAACAAAACACAGAAGAAGTCGAAATATAGAAGAAACAAAACAAAGAAGAAGTAGAAGAAAGAAGAAGTCGAAACACAGAAGAAACAAAACACAGAAGAAGTAGAAGACAGAAGAAACGAAACACAGAAGAAAAGTACAGAAGAACTAAGAGTACAGAAGAAGTACAAGTTACAGAAGAAGAAAACACAGATGATACAAAGTAGAAGATACGCTAGTACATCGAGCAGTTAGTTAATTGGAGTTAGTTATAGAACTCAACTAAATAGCAGTTATCAAGAATCAAGAAGCGGTTATCAAGACTCAAGAAGCGGTTATCAAGATTCAAAAAAGCAGTTGAAGACTTAGACTATAAATACGAGTCGTAGTCGAAGAATAAGTAACTTTTCGAGAGATCTTTGATTCTATAACCTTTGAGTGTTCAAGTGTATACTTAAAAATTCTGTAGTGCGATACTAAAGAGCTAAACTACTGTAACAATAGCTCACAATATCTTTCTAATGAGAGAAAGAAAAGGCTAAGAGCCCGGAGAGGCTAAGATAGCTGGAAAAGAATTCTTAGTGTACGAGACCTGAAGAGGCTCGAGAAGAAAGAAAGAATACTTATAATTTGTTGAAGTATAGTGAATACTCAGAAGAAATCTGAGGACTGGACGTAGCCCATAGTTTGAGGTGAACCAGTATAAAATCGTGATGTCTATCCTCTATCTCTCAACTTAGTATATTTTGTTCTTAAACAAGTATATAGAAGTTATTTGCTATTTATCTCATAACAGTTTTTGTTAGTGATATTCTTTTAATAAGTTTGAGAAGTTCTTATCAGAAAAATTAAAGTTTTAGTATTTGCAAAAAGTATACACAATTCAACTCCCCCTTCTTGTGTATATCATTTATTATAAGTAATTTCTATATTAACGTGTGATTTACTTCAATTGGTATGAGAGCTTAGTTTCCAAGAACTACCTTTACAAAGTGGGGACAAAGATCCATGGTTGAATCACATGTTTTTATAGCTGAAGGTGCCTTCTTCATAAGACCTCCTGCATTTAATGGTGAAGATTATCATTATTGGAAGGACAGGATGCGGCTCTTCGTAGAATCAACACACATTGATCTTTGGGATATCATTGAGAATGGACCGTACGTACCAGTAGATAATGAAGGAAATACCATTCCTCGTAACAGATGGTCAGCTGATCACAAAGCCAGATTTCAACTAAACTCAAAGGCCAAGATCTTTTTGAGTTGTGCTTTAAGCAGAAGTGAGTATGATAAAGTTCATGGATGCAAAACTGCAAAGGAGATGTGGGACACTCTATCCATCGCACATGAAGGCACAAACCAGGTGAAAGAGTCCAAGATCAGTATTCTTGT
>JAOTAY010000002.1:33970429-34008854 GCA_025629805.1 Erythroxylum baracoense | reverse complement strand
GTGTCTAAGTTTGTTAATTCCATCAGAATTAGTCAAGTAAAAGTAGAATTAATTCTAGCATATCTTCATATAAGTTTTCTAATCTAACATATAATAAAGCAAGTTTAAAGTTTTCTTTTTTTTCATTTTACTCTTATAATTAATTTTTGAACTCGAAAGGCCAACTATAATTGAACAAATCATCAATAATTGATTTGCACAAGAATATGAAATATAGTTATTATAAACAACTAAAAGCTATATTATTCTTTTGGTAAAACCAAAATCAAAAGTTTAGAGCACTCGTTTAAAAATACAAGGAAAATAGAAATGGTATATGAATATATTTATAAGAATGAATTAATAACTAATTGGTATGTGCTCTTGTTTGACGTCATCCATCTGCATTCTTTCCATAACTTGTCATTTCTTCAATATTTACCATCTTCATTAAAGTTCTATCATCAGTCATCCCCATTTTTATAAGCATACACTTTATGTCTCTAACTGCCTATGAGTCCAAGCTTGTCAACCATGCATTTATAACTAATAAATGTGTGTGCAAATCCATCTTCATCTTTAATAGAATTAAACATTTCAAGTTCTTGAAGAGGATACTTGACATTGAATAGATGATAAAAGAGTGGAATGAAGAAGTAGAAGCGTTAAAGGAAGAAGTAAGGAAGATACTTAAAGAAGTTGTTGATAATCCCTCCGAACAATTGCACATGATAGATTTTATCTAACGCTTAAACCTGTCTTATCATTTTCGAGGTGAAATCTCTTAAGTTTTGGGGCACATATACAATACCTATCATAAATCTTAGCATGACGATGACCTTTGTAGTGTAGCCCTTGGATTTTGGCTTTTGAGACACAACCGCTATAATATGTCAATTGGTAATTAGTAAGATATTTATATATATGTAAATAATCTAATATTGATGAATACTGGTGATTCATATGTTCATATATGATTTTATACAGATGTATTCCAAACGTTTAAGGACGGAGAAGGTAAATTTAGAGAGAGTCTTAAGAGCGACGTACGAGGCATGTTATATTTGTATGAAGCTTCTTATATCAGCTTCCATGGAGAGAGCATACTCAATGAAGCTCTCCAATTCACCAAACCCTATCTTAAATCCATAGTGAATCAATTGAAGCCTCCACTTTTGATCTAGTGAATCATGCCTTAAGGTGGCCTGTACATAGAGCTGTACCATGCCAAGAAGTATTAGATTACGTGCTCATTTACGAGAAGGAAAAAGGACACATAGACTATATATTAAGATTGGGGAAATTATGCTTCAGTATCCTACAGAAGTTATGGAAAGAAGAACTATACATTTTGATGAGGTAATACTTGATATATGTCTTAGATAAAGAACTGTATAATGATAATTAATAGTTATGCATATCGTGATGAAAGTTATTAATTAAATCCAAGTTAATAATTTGTCTTTAAATCTACTTTCGGCATAGGTGGTTGATAGACTTGGACTTGCCATTAAGGCTATCTTTTGGTCGAGACAGATTGATCGAATGCTTCTTCTAGGCAATAGGATCATTTCCCAAACCTTAACATACATGTGCTAGAAAATATTTAACCCAAATCTATGCCATCTTTGTATATGTTGATGACACATATGATGTCTATGCAACAATTGATGAACTTGAGATCTTCACTAAGGCATTTGAGAGGTTTTTTAATTAAAGCACATCGATATGATATTAAGTGAACAAGGAATTGTTAATTGACTGTGAAAATGACTTTAACAGAACTTATAGTAGCATAGGCAGAAAATGACTTTAATAGAACTGATAGTAGCATAGGCAGAGAACTCCGACACTACATGCACATTATTGTTTAATTAACGTTGGACTTATATGATAAAATTGCGTAAGAAACTACTAAAGAACAGAGCGCTCATTGTGTGGCTGGTGCAAAAGAAGCGGTAAATCAAATATTAATTTGGTTAATTTGATTCTTTAAAAAATGTATTAATTATATATATATATATATATAACACTAATATCACAAGGATATGGCATGAATTCATAGGTTGCACAATTGGCAAAAGCATATAATGATGAAGCAAAATGGTTCAATGATGGGTATATGCCAAAATTGGATGAATATAAACTGAAGAAAATAGAAAGAAGCATGCGACAAAATATTTTCTTACAATGAATATAACACATTCCCTTCTTTTCGCTCTTTTATCCACCATTCAAGTCCACAAAAGATAAAAGAAGCAATACCCTTTAATGTAAAAGAAAACGACATCATTTGGTGTTAAAGAAATACTTTAAAATGTTGAAACCGAAGCAAACGACAACGTCTACCTTGAAAATTTACCGACAGAAAATTTTCTATCAGTAAACTCAAAAAATTCTCATCTTCTTTATCGACGGGCATTTTATACCATCACTAAATTCCATCACAAATTTTGTCAGCATGATTTCCCTCCATATTTACTGATGGATATTATTACCATTGCTAAACAAAATTTTTCTCGTCAATGTTAGTGACGAAAATTAATTTTTCGTCGATAATTTGCAACGATTTCGTTTCCGTCTATAATTTTCCTTTGCTAATTCCTACTTTTCTTGTAGTGCCTTCAACATCTACATCCTTTATTTTAATGACCTTAATGGTTGCTTGATTAGTGCTTGCGTTATTCTTGATGTTTTTAGAGCTAAGAGGAATTTACTTGGCCTATATTTCTTAAAGCCCATTCAAAAGTTCTTTAAATCTTCTAGCCCATGCGTTTGTAATAGGCTCTCTTGGAATATATAATCACTTGAAGTGTTTGAAATAGCTTGTTCCATTTGATGAATCTCATTAAGAAAATTCAAAGAGTTACATGACTAGATATATCATCACGACTAGATAGGGACTAAATGTCTTAGAGCTTGTGTCCTTCTTTAGAAAGATCTGTAAGACAAATTCAACACATCTTCATAAACTGGTTATAACTTTCAGTTCTTAACTTTGGTTAAGATAGTTCATTTCATTATGGAAAGCTAAGAAAGAAATATACAACATTTTTATTTTTAGATTTTTAAGTTTTTAGGAGATACACGACCTAGGTGACGATTATGACCCAAATTGTTTTTCCTGATGGGACAAATTATAAATAGACATGAGAAACCATATATTTTAAAGTTTTTCCTTATTCTTTCATTTTAAACTTAGGGTTAGCTATTCTATACTTTAAAGGCACTACTATTATTAACTAGTTCAAAAGAAAGAAAATGCTCTCCCTTATTACTAAGTTCAGTTTACCGCTCAATTAATTTCCCTTTGACCTTGCCTTTTAGCTAACTATTTATCTCTCCCTACCTTATCTTTCTTATTGCTTCCTTTTCGTTTTTAGATATGGAACTAGGACCTGAGTTCTTAGGATGGTCTTCTAATGCTCTACCCCAAAGCCCTCCCTTCTCTTTACATGAGTTCCCTTTCCCCTTAAGCTCTAACTTAAACCCCCTTGCTTATTTGACAAATACTTATCCTCTTGCTACTATCCTCTCCTTGCCTTTTATCTCCCTTATAACTGACATCACCCAAGCATTGAGTTCTAGTGTTGGAATTAACACTATTACTTTTGAGGCTCCTTTTTCTTCACTTCACTCTAGCATTTCCCTTGCTCTTTAAATAACTTTCTCCCTGTATCTCATTAGTCCTTCCATTAGCTCTTTAATTAAAATATGATGCGAAGTAGTAAATGACCACTCCACCTCTATCAAACTTCACTACATACCCCATACTTCTTTAATAGATACTCTCTATATCTTCCACTTATTATAATGCTTAAGGCAGGATTTGTTTGTTGGTTTTGTCCCTTTTTTGGTTTTCTGATCTCAATTTTTTGATATGTCTAAGTTTTAATAATTAACCTCGATATTCTACAAGTGCACAGGTCATTCGCATAATACCTAAGGTGTCGATCCCACGAGGAGGGTCAATCTAATCCTAAAATATAAAGCTAAAAATAATTCACAACAATTCAAAAGAAAAAAAGCTAAACAAGAATTTATTTCAATCACGCACTCAATTCCAAGAATCAATTACAGAAATATTAACAAAATAGCATATGCAACGTCCAATCTAAAATCAACCTAAAAAATTACCAATTGAGAGAAAGGGTAATTTTATCTATCTTTAATGGTAACATAACCGATTATGAACTACTAAATTACTAGTTCTAGACAATCCTAGGGTTTATTAGTCTCTCTCTAGTTATAACCATTAACCCTAATTAGATTATGGGAATTGCAATCTTTTGGTTAACAATCTATCCAAAACATAATATCTAAGCTTAAAAACTTGTACTATCCCATAAAAACACTTACACACAATTAATTAACAAACTAACACAATTCTAAACTAAACACATACCAAACAATATTTAACACTTAAATATATAACAAACTAAGCCCTAAAACATAATGCAGTTACACTTATCAACACCCCTACACTTAAGCCTTTGCTTTTCCTCAAGCAAACGAAACAACAAACACATAACAAACACACAACACACAATGCAGTAATGAGACAATGGCTTCAACTTTGTGAAATAAATTTAATTTTAAACACAATCGTTCAAGTTATATCAAATCATTAACATGAAAAATTTGCATCTAGCTGCTTTAAGCTAAATATACAAATTAATCCATATCCAAGTGTTAATTTATTTACCCTTTTAAATTGCACACACACATCAATAATTATTTGGTCATTCAAACTCTGTAACTATTCCTAAGTACGTTTTTATGAAAATTCAAGCTATTATAAGTTCGATAGGTTTTTATTAGAAAACACTATTATTTTTATTATTATTTATTTATTTAAACAAGGACCCAGTCTTTTACTCAGAGGCAAATATTAGTGATGAATGTCGATTCGATTACTCGACTAAGTCATTTTTATTCAGCTGCTTGATTGAAACGTCATTGTAGCCTTTTAACGTGAAGGCACACATTTATGATGCGTGTCAATCTGGTTACTCAGCTATATCACGTTCTTAACTGGCTACTAGCTCTATTCATAACCTGAAGGTCAGTGGAATAGTTATTTGTTTAGCAAAATTTTTTATTTTTATTTTTTATTGACTACGTTGTTGTTTTAGCTACTCGTTTCCATAAAAAATATTAGTAAAGCTACTTAAGTTGAAAGACCTCAAATTTTAAACGAATGTGACAATCTAAAGGATGACAACTCACACTAAATCCTAATTAGGTTGCATAATTAGCCAAAGACCCTAATTCACTAATTTTGTGAGCTAATGATTCTTTACAACCTAATAGACTATGTTCAAAATTAAATCAATTCCAATCCATCTAAGCCATTGACACATCCACACAGTTCACAAAATACAACCTAATAACTATCATATAATATGGAAAATCACATTCAAAGAAAAACAAATAACCCTCTCTATACTTGAATAACACATTGTCCTCAATATGAGAAGGGGACAAACAAACATATAAGAAAAGAAGAAACATAAACTAAAATAAAAAAACAAAAATGAAGACTAAATTGAAAAAGAAAATGGGTTAGAACAGAGCCTTATGGTGATGGAGGTGGGGATGGTTTGGAAGTGGCAATTAAAAGACATGAGCCTCAAAATAATGATGGATACAACGTATATCTTGACTCTGATTTTGTTGAATTCAGGCTATCTTCTTCATCCTTCTATAGTTCTCCACAAGGGTATCTATAATTACTTTGTTGTTTACGGAGATTGTATCCAGAATTTTCTTTCAGCCCAGTTCTTCTGCTTCTTCTTCCTTCTCAGACTCTTCACTAGTTGAGTCCTCTTCTACCTACTGAGGTGGCACTGTACTTGAACTCGCCTGACTAGCCCTAATCTTAACTTGAGTCTTTTGATTGATATCTCAGAGTTCTTTGTAATGGGACCTAAGGATTTCAGCACGCCATAGATGATGATGATTTAGGAAGTTTGGGAGATGGATAGTTAAACCACTATAGTCCATGACATAATATTGAATAATGGAAAAAACTAGATACCCCATTCCTAATTTGATGCTCCTCTTGTGTAAAGCAGTGACAATAGCATTCACCACATGTGTGGAGGTGCACACTGAAATGTTATGATCTATACACCATAACATAAAAGTTCCCTTATTGAACATTTGTTGGTTTTTGATTATCAAAAACTAGTTGACACATGAATTTGTGCAATAATAAGTGCTGATGGGTCCTTATGATATTGTTGTAGGCTTTTTTGGCATCAAATTGCTCTAACCCAGTGAGCTCATTCCAATAATGAGAAGGATAAAAATTATCATGTTGATTGATAATGGAGGCTTTGGGGAAACCACACATATTGCACATGATTTTGATGTTTAGTTCATAAGCTCATCCTCGCAACCTAAACCACATTTCTTTGGGTTTCCTAAGTTTATAGGAAAGGGAAGTAAAGAATTCTAAAGTGAGCTCCTGGTAAATAGAAAATTGGAAGTGTATGAATTTTTCTCACTAAATTCTTTCCGTTAAATTCTCTACCCTATCGCGCAGTTCTAGCCTATCAAGTGTATCAAAATCAATGTATTTAGGGACTATAAGTTGTTTAGCATTGAGGGATTGAAAACGAATACCTTCCTCCTCTGTGTAGATCGGGAAGGGTGCTCCAATGTCCATTGCTCTGTTCTTTCTCCCTTATCCCAAAACTTGGTTTCATCCTAATGATTGATCACGCTTGGTTACTTTTATAGTTCCTTTAGTTATAAAATTTTTATAAAACATTCATTTAATTCCTATTACTCATTTCCTTTCTTTGTCTTTGAAGCATTCTTCCTATTTTCAATTTCCTTATCCTTTACTTTTATCGGTCTAATTCCAAGTGAATATGACAATATTCTTCTCAAGGAAAAATTGCTATTATCATAGTCATTTGACCATGTTTTTATTTCCTTGTTTTGCCTGTCTCCCCCTTCTTTTTTCATTTTCTCCCTAAATGGCACTTCTCATGCATTATATTTTTTATTTGATAAACTCAAATTCTATTTTACTTAGCATGTTTTATGTTTGAAGAAGATAATATGGTACCTTATACATTCTATTTTTGTTTCTCATTGAAGTCTTTCAAATCTTTTACTTTTTAGAGGTTTTCCTTTTTCTTGTTGTTACTTTGCAAATAGTGTTAGTATAACAGAGCAATTAGACTTGCTAAAAGGAATTAAATGAATGTTCCAACATAAATTTATCATTAAATGAAACACCATTTGTACATTTGTAAAAGTTCCTTCTAGGATAAGTTGTCCTTTTCACTACTGTTTTTTCATGCCTTAACCCAAGTTTGCATATGCGTAAAATTTTTAAGTCATGAGATCTAATGTTTATGAAAAATCTTGCTAATTCTTTTTCATCAAATTAAAATCATTTTTTATTTAGAGATAAATTGAAGATAACCAAAAAGTAAATAATAGAACTGGAAAGTAAATTATATGAGAATATTATTTGTTCTAGAAAGTTTATTACATGAAAATACGATAACATATATATTACATGTTCTAGAAAAGTTATAACAATACATAAAGGACTAGTAATACCTTGTTAGTTTGTTTGAATATTGGTGGTCTTATTGAATGATTATGGTAATCAAATATTAATTTTATTAATTTGTGTTTTCTTCTAAGTTCTTGATTCTTCTCTTATTTTATATGTTTTGCTCTATGGTTTTCTTGTTTCCTTCTAATCTTGCTTATTTAGATTTATTTAAATTCCATTTTCTATTTTTAATATAATAACATATTTTTAACTTTTATTTTGTTTAAAAGGTTTCATATAGATGAGCATAATCCTTCAATAATACAAACAACACAATAGAGAGTTCTAATAAGGTATCTGACAATATATCAATGAAGAACTACAATTTATTGTCCATAGCCAAAAGTTTAAGATGTTTGTTACCTCACTCTAACCAAACTTGAAGATCAAAACTCAGAAAACTATAAAGAATGACATATTCAAGATATACAAAGATAAAAAAAGGATTTGATATTGAAGACATTGTTAAGTATTTATGAATGAGTTACCATCACATCTATGTGGATGACTGGTAACATAAAAGGGTTATATGATAGTAACAATGCATTATATAGACAAAAACTAGACCTTACAAAGTTGGTTATGAAGGTAAATAATATTCTTTAATTTTTATCATGTTTATTGATTATGTTATAATTGATATTTTTCCATGTTTTGAAATGGAAGGTTGATAATCATATTAATTGAGTGCTTAATGGATTGAAATACTCACACCAAGATTTGAACCATAACTTTGGGACAACTGTGGCATAAATAATTTTACTATTGAAAAAGTGAAAAACAAGTTGTAGGTAGGAGCTTATTGATGTATAAAAGGTTATTTGATATGTGATCTTTCGTGCATATTTTGAATTTAATAGTGAGGGATGGATTGGAAGTAATAAGTAAAGGAGTAAATATGATCTAGAATGACATAGATATTAGAGTGTGACACTAAAATAAGTTAAAATTTTTGGAGAAACTATAGTGTAACTCCCATTTTGTGCACAAAGAAGTTGGTTTTCGATTGTCTGACTAGATGAAATTCAACTTTCAAGATTTTAGAGTCAATAACTAAGTACATTGAGGTGTTCAATAGGTTGAGACAAAGAGATTCCCAATATACTTGCTTTTAGAAAGTAAAGCAATAGGAGTTAGTTAAAGTAATTTGTGCGAAGTTGGCAATGTTTTATAATGTTACTAAGTTGTTCTCAAGAATGAAATATCTAACTTCACACATTTACTTTAGCTACATGTGTGAGATTAAGCAAGTATTACCTAGTTGGATTTTTTTATGACAATAAGGTGAGTCATACTATGTTAGAGCATATAATAGACAAATTCAATGTTTACTAGTCTATAATAAGGCATAGCATGGAATTGATTTGTGTTAGCCACAAAGTATAGGTTGGAGGGACTTCAATTATTTTATCAATAGTTATGATCGGATTGAAGGACATATTTATTTCATTAAACTATTTTGGTATGATTTGCTTAATAATTTTCAATTAAGAGTGAAAAAAGACTAGGATTGTCATAATTCAATATTAACTTCATCTTCATCTATTGTTGATACAATATATGGAGGTTTGACTACATTTTTTCAAGAATTTATCAAGGAAAAAAAGTGTAAGGAGTTCTTATAGTATGATGGAGTTAGACAAATATTTGGATACAGGTATTATGACCCAAGTCAATAATGGACAATTTGAAATATTATCATGGTGGAAGTCACATGAAGGATTATCCAATTATGGAATCAATTGTAGGAGACCTCTTAGCAATTCCAATATCTACTGTTACTTCAAAGTCTATTTTTAGTGGTGATGATCATATAGTGAGTCCTAACTATAGTCAACTTCATTTTAAGACTATGGAGGACCTAATAAGTGATTGAAGTTATTTAGGTGCTGAAAATATCTAAGGAAAATCTATACTTTATGATGTGTTTCCTTTTTTTTATTTTATGATTTTAACATTCATTTATGATATTGTCTCTCATTTTTTTTATATTGTGACAAGTAGACAATTCTTTCAACTGAAAGTTTCTTTGAATAAATATCTAATAATGAAGGTACATTTATTTGTTAATTATCATGCATTCATTTAATAAAATTGTTCCATACATGAGTACAATTTACATAATATGATTTTTCTATATGTAGATGAAGTGGCATGAACTATTAAGAATTCTAATTAGCTAGCGTTTTCCTTTAAATTTGGATTATTTCTTTAATATTTACTTTTTGATTTATTATTTTCCATGTGATTGATTTGGTTTTTTACAAGTAAATATGTAAATCTTTATTTGTGCGGTTTTGTGGAGATCAATAAAGAAAACTTTGAACCAATACCTTTGCCCATTTATACAAGCTTAACCTAGTCTCAAGCTTCTCCATTTGATTTATTTTTTCATTTGAAAACTTATATTTTATTTTGTATTTTTTAACATTTTGTAACTAATGTAAAAATATATATGTATTTTTAATAAAAATATTTTTTAAAATTTTAGGCCTCTAAAGCCTAATTGGATTCAAGCTTAGGCTCAGTTATGAGCTTTTGGCCCAAAGAGGCCTTAGACTTACTTTAGGTCTAACATTTTTTAGCTAGGCTTTGGCTATAGAGAACCTAAGTATAATTCAACTCAATGCCAATCTGTAAGTAAGGTGTATAAGGTATAGATTTAACAAACAAATATATTATCTTGGTTTTAAAAAATGTATAATAATAATAATATGAAACTTTATAACTTCACATATTTGTGTTAAACTCTCTAACCTTTATGTTAAACTCTTTAGCATCCATAAAGCAATCGAAAAATACAAAAGTATGTCCACTACTTGATCATCAAAATCGGATTTGAGGTATATAAGCTTGTAAGCAAATTTGGCTTTTAACCACATGGCAGAAAAAGATATCATCTCAAGGGCCACTTCAGTCACATGAGATTCACATAACAACTTTTATGAAGAAGCTATCAAGATGTTTTATAATATGAGGATTAGGGGCATACATCTAACCAAATTGTTATTATAAGTGTTTAAAGTGCTTGTAAAGAGCTAACTGTTATAGAATTTGGTCATAGGGCATTCTTAGGTGGAGACATTAATGGAGCTTTCTTAGGTGGAGGTGGTCATGGAGGTTTTAGTGAGAAAGAGAGATACATTAGACAAAAGATAAGAGTGGTATACATTTAGAGTATAAGAGAGGTCTAAACTCGAATCCTTAAAATCAAAACCTCCCTAACTCTTGATTTCCAAAGCCAACAATAGCACAGACAGACACTTCCATTCTTCTATACACTTTCATTAGTATAACCATCTTGAACTTCATCCTAATGTTTGATTTATATGTAAAAAAATTTAGTGTGGTTCTCGTGAGATTCTAAAAGTGGCTAAAGAGAACACCTCCAGTTGTCCATGTATTATCTAATAATACCCACGTACCTAAAAATGATACTTTAAGAAAAGCTTGAGAATAAACAACTAACTCAAACTCCAAATTTTAATTGGTCCTAGGATTACAACTTTAGAGTGCTCAAATATTGACAGGCGCATCGTAACGCTAGTCAAAATAAAATAACTAGACTACTACTGTAGTAGTGGTAAGTCTAGGTCGATCCTACAGGGAGTGTTCGATTAGCTTATGAAATGAAATTAATCGGTGTTTAAGAAAAATGGGAGCATTTAAGAAAATAAAATAAAATAAATCTAATAAAACAAATTAAAGAAAACATGCAAAAAATGATAAAATTGCAAAATTCGGTAGGGATACGATTCTTTGGTTCAATCTCGGCCTACACCCTAATTAAGCATAATTCATTGATTTATTGTTCTTTTATCTTTCTTAGCAATTATCGGTTGTAGATTAACAACAAGCTCTGTTAATCCAAATTTTTTCTTAGATCCTAGTTAATCACAAAGCACTCTTTAATTAACCCTAGCTATCGGGAAACTTAGAATAAGCTCTCTAAGTTTATTCGGACAATCGCATTATGAATCAGAAAATAGATAAATCTAGGCAATAATCACACAAGCTTAGATTATTTAACCTATGTTATGTTATCTCTAATGATTCGTAACCATTAGTTGCTACACATGAATCGAAAATATATCAATTACATATTGCATTTGATTCTAGCAATAGGTTTTCATGAAAAAACGATTCAATAGAGCATTAAAATCATCATCATTTAATACCCAATTCAATAAACACAAGATAACATAATTAATTCCTAATGAGAGAAAAAAACAACAAAACAATAAAAAAATGCTTAACTCGGATGTCGACATCGATGTGGCGTCCAAACTGGTGTCAGGACATTTAGGCCTCCATGAATCTCTCCCAAAAAAATGCTTCAGCCCCTATTAATATCCCTATCGAAGACCCCCTTATTCTTTCACTCACGATAAGCTTCTCTTCTCCTCACTACTATTCATTGATGGGATAATTAAACATTTGGAGTTTTTAGTCCACGTTACTATTCACTCACTTCTCTTCTCTCACACTACTCACTCATCGCTTCTTGTTCTGCCGCAAACCCCCTCTCTTCACATCGCCTACTGTTGCTTGATTTGACGATTTTATATCATTGGTTTTGGTTCATGCTCACTAGTTCACAAAACCTTGGAAAACCTCCTGCTACTTTTGTACAGTGACGGTTTTTTTAGCTAGCTTGTCCATGTGTTACCATTTTGTTATTTGTTTCCACCTCTACTGCATGTCGTTTTGCTCGCATGAAACGCAAGCTAATAACTTCTATTGCTATGTTGTCGTTTCTTGTCCAGCTGTTGTGTCTTTACTCTACCATTTTCTGCTTGTTGCTATAGTCATTTCATACTCTAACTTTATAGTTATATTCCATCGTTAAATCTAATGTAAAATTAATAGGAACACAAAATGAGCAATTTAACACAATAATAGGAAATAACATATAAAAATATAGCAAAATCCATTCATATCAAATACCCCCACACTTAGCTTTTGGTTGTCCTCGGGCAAAATATTAAAATTAAGCTCAAAGACCCAAAACATTTACTTAATTCCCATATTTTCCAAGACTATATAATTATAACCAAGATGAATGACTTTCAAAAATCATAACAAGAATTCAACATTCAATGCTTCTACTTACAATTAATCAACAAACATCATATTCGAAAATTGAGCAATATAATGGTAAACTCGAAAAATGTGTTTAACTAAAATATATCCACAGGTACACTGAACACCATTCATGATCATGATAATCCACAACTTTGCATATCATTTCATTTCTCCACCACTATGATTCACATATAGAATCATAGATCAAAGGACTTTTCAAGGTTGCAATATAGGCAAAGGTAAGGGGAGATTTATTTGGGTCAAGTAGAATGAAAGCCATTAAGCTGGTGAAACAGAGCAACACTCATCAAAAATTGGGTATCGTTAGCTATGACGAATGCAACATGTATATTTCACAATCCTATTCAACTCTCACACACCAACCATATAAAACATACACCAATTTGAAAGAATCACTCATACAATTTATATCCAACAATAAATTGAAACCACAAGAGTGAACTTTCTAAGCCAACAACTACCTCATATTCAATATACTTAACTATCACATTCATTATAACTCTAGGAAGATGCATTAATCATGAATAAACTTTGCAAATTCATATGAACTTCTTCCTTGATAAATTTATTTAAACAAAATTTTTGTATTCTTTTTGTTTTTGTTTTTCTTTCTTTCTTTCATTTTCATTTTCTTTTCTTTTTTTCCTTATAAGAATTAAAATAAACTACATAAATATGAGAATTTCAATGACAAAACATCCTAACATCATAACAAACCCACATATATTTACACCCCCACACTTAGAATTTTGTAAATCCACAAACTCAAAAATCGCAAATGCTCCACTAGCTTAAGGTTTGGGTAGGAAATTTAGGTAAGTATAAAGCATGTAATGTGGTTAGTATATAAAGAAAAAGTATAAAGCTCAAAGTGGTTTATCCTGACATAAGTTTATAATTCTAGCTCTTCCAGAGCGGTATCTCACTGATGGCTTGGACCCCCCCAGAAGGGGGCCTTCTTCGCCTTCCACCTAAGCTGCAAAGGAAAAACATCATGTCAATGGGATAGTGTTAAGTTAGGTGGACTTTACGATAATTAATTTTGATGACAATCAAATAATAATAGTGTTAGAAATAAATGAACTAGTTTGATGAGTGTGTTAAATGTGCAGAAGAAATACACAAAAGAAACATAAGACAGAAGAAGTAAAAACACAGAGGAAGTGGATAACATAAAAGAAAACACAGACGGAGTGGAGAACACAGAAGAAAACACAGAGGAAGTGAGATACAGAAGAAAACACAGAAGAAGTAGAGACATAAAAGAAGTAAAAGATAGAAGAAGTAGAAAATAAAAGAAGTAAAAGACAGAAGAAGTATAGACATAGAAGAAGTAAAAGACATAAGAAGTAGAAAACATAAGAAGTAAAAGACGGAGTGGAGAACACAAAAGAAAACACAGAGGAAGTGAGATACAGAAGAAAACACAGAGGAAGTGAGATACGGAAGAAAACACAGAAGAAGTAGAGACATAAAAGAAGTAAAAGACAGAAGAAGTAGAAAACAAAAGAAGTAAAAGACAGAAGAAGTAGAGACATAGAAGAAGTAAAAGACATAAGAAGAAAACATAAGAAGTAAAAGACAGAAGAAGTAGAGACACAGAAGAAGCAAAAACACAGAAGAAGTCGAATCAGAGAAGAAACAAAACACAGAAGAAGTAAAACACAGACGAAACAAAACACAGAAGAAGTAAAAGACAGAAGAAGTCGAAACACAGGAGAAAAGTACAGAAGAAGTAAGAGTACAGAAGAAGTACAAGTTACAGAAGAAGAAAACACAGACGATATAAAGCAGAAGATATGCGAGTACGTCGAGCAGTTAGTTAGTTAGAGTTAGTTATAGAACTCAACTAAATAGTAGTTATCAAGAATCAAGAAGTGGTTATCAAGAATCAAGAAGCAGTTATCAAGATTCAAAGAAGCAGTTAAAGACTTATACTATAAATATGAGTCGTAGTCGAAGAGTGAACAACTTTAAATTTTACAACCTTTCAACTTTTTTGAGAGATCTTTGATTCTACAACTTTTGAGCTTTCAAGTGTGTACTTAAAATTCTGAAGTGCAATACTGGAAGAGCTAAACTACTGTAACAATAGCTCACGATATCTTTCTAGTTAGAGAAAGAAAGCACTAAGAGCCTGAAGAGGCTAAGATAGCTGAAAAAGAATACTTGGTGTACGAGACCTGGAGAGGCTCGAGAAGAAAGAAAGAATACTTGTAATTTGTTGAAGTATAGTAAATACTCAGAAGAAATCTGAGGACTGGACGTAGCCCACGGTTTGGGGTGAACCAATATAAAATCGTTGTGTCTATTCTTTATCTCTCAACTTAGTATATTTTGTTCTTAAACAAGTATATAGAAGTTATTTGCGATTTATCTCATAACAGTTTTCGTTAGTGATATTCTTTTAACAAGTTAGAGAAGTTTTTATCAAGAAAACTTAAAGTTTTAGTATTTGCAAAAAGAATACACAATTCAACCCCCCTTCTTGTGTATAACATCTATTATAATTAATTTCTATATTAACGTGTGATTTACTTCAATTTCTTCTCATTGCCTCTCAAAACCTTTCAACTTCAACTACGTGTTAATTAATCAGCTACATGATTGGTATTTCTATCGCATGATGAATAGAATGAATTAATGGTTCGTGATTATTGAATTGATTATTCTCATTCTTTAAATTATTAAAATGTTATGAGATGTTAAGGAGTTCACTTCAAGTTCAATTTTCTTGAATCCCAACTTCTAAATCATCTCTAGTCCAATGTGGATCCCCAAAGTTCAGTTGAATTGATTTAACAAAAACCAACTTTGGTAGTGAAACCTCCTCTCTGTAGAACAAAAGTGTCTATAATGACTCCTACAATGGTAATTTTGTTTAAAGAATCTATTTTTAGTCAATGGTTTAGTTTAAATTAGTGTATTTCCTTGTGTTTTGTCAAGAGCTTCGTAAGCAGTTTTGTGGAGAAAACAGTTGTCTATCTACACTACCAAAGATCATTTTCATGGCTATCAAAGATCTTCATGTTTCTCCACTCTAGAGATATCATGTTGTGATTCCAAACTATTGACAAACTAATTGTAATTCAATTATGGCCACAACAAAAGAATAAATTTTTAGAAATTTCGATTAGATTTATATAATTAAACGATTTAAAAATATGAACTATAAATAAGGTATCGAATTGTAACTGATTCAAATTCATACAAGATTCATCTTAAGCTATCAACCACAAGTTATTCAAGTACTTAACCTCTAACAATATCCAGAAAATAAAGGAAAAAAACTTAACTTTTGAAAAGAGAACGCAAAAGTGCTAGTTTCTTTATGTCTTTCTTTTAGTTGTATAAATAGACAAAAGAGTTTCTTCCTTGTTAAAATTAAATTGTTAAATTATAATTAAAGTTAAACTCTAATTATAATTATAATTTAATTTAAGAAAATCAAATATCTCATATTTGATTCGTAAGTTTTAAAATTTTACAATTAAATCTAACTTAATTTAAATTGAATTTTTCTTTTTCTAACTGCTCTTTTTTGTGTTACTAATTAGGTTCCTAATATGTAGTTAATGATTATAAATTATATTTTTAATTCACAAATAGTATCGTATAAATTACAACTTCTTTTAATTTATTTTTTAGTAACCAATTAAATAATTTATAATCATATATTAAAATTGACGTCTAGGAATATATCATAATTACCCAAATATTAGGATTAACAATGGGTTATGATTCAACCTACTCATATATTGTTATAATATATAACTTAATAACTTCATCATTCGATGTTCTAATTGGACATAAAATATGGTTTTAGTATCTACTCTTTTAAATCTAACCATATTTATTCCTACTAATTTTAGCTAGACTTCTACTGGGAAATTATTGTTATTATTGTTTATTTGTTCCTAGTAATTAGCAATTGATTTATAATTAATATTTTGAAACTCTTTTTAAATCTTAGTTCACTCTAGGCAAAGAATTCTTTAAATCACTACTAATCAAAAATAGTTGAACATTCTCCTTAATTACTTTAAAGTGATACAATATTCAAGTACTACTAACCGAACTTCTTTAAAGAGAATAGATGATACTATATTCAAGTACTACTAACTGAACTTTTTCAAAGAGAATAGATTATAAGTATAATCAAACTATTGTAATTCTCATATGAGATACTTTAGTAATATCAAATCTAAAGATCAATTTCACAAACATTATAATAAGGTAAATCAAAGACATATAAGTAATATTCTATTTGAGATCTTCATAATCGATTCAGTTCAGTGAACTTATTCTCTAATAAGTATCAACTCATTTTTTAAACATCTCCATACTTTAATTTTATGAGTCCAATTACTTTCTTCATAAGAAGGAAACATAATGTATACTTGTTTTATCTTTCTATTAGTATCTCATCTTGATGAAACTACAACTAAGAACAATTTAAAAATAATATATAAATATCAATTGAATCTCATAATTATAATCTCATCATAATTTCAATTGCATAATAATTATTCTATACATTTTACCTTTAGTATTAAAATATCAAATATAATTAATTGAAAATACATAAAGATAAATAATGCCTTTATTTAATTATCAAAAAATCTACCACTAACTGATTAAATGTAATACATACACCAACAATCTCTTACTTTCTCTAAGCTAATTGCTTAAGCATCTTATGTCATATCTCAAGTTCATGCTACTATTGGGATAGTGGTTTAGTGAGAGAATTCTACAAGGTTATCTGTAGTGAGTACTTGCTTAAATCTTATAACCCTTATCTCAATTATCATTATGATTAATTAAGACTACCTAAATAAATTCTTAGATCTTTGATGAGACCTTGGCTCCTTTCATATGCACAATAGCTCTAATGTTCTATACTCCATTAATATTTCAACAATGTAAAGAAATATATCAAGTTTGTTAAAGAAATTATTGATCCAAATAACCTTTTCACTAAATAAAAAATGAATTGTAGTTTGATTAACAACAAGTGCCACATTGGAAACCTTTCCAATCTCAAAATAATATTATTCTAAGTAAAATATACATTAACTAGGATTTACTTCTAAAGTTAGTATCCATATGATCTTGAACTTAAATATCAACTCATTATAAAATAATAGATATCTTAATGCTTCGTAAATATAAGATATCTAAAATTTTAACGCCTTCGTACATTATCTATATACTTAGACTAAAGTAGGTAAATAGATTTTGTATCTATCTATACAAATATAATTCCCAGAATTAAATTGTTACATTTTCATATTTATAAAGAGTTATGTTTGGACAATCATATCTTCAACAATTAAACATATGAATTTTTATTCTTTATGAGCAATATGTCTCTACATAGTCCATTGAAGAGCACAACTATACTCCAAAACAAACATTTTGAATTCATTATAAAGGTGAATCTTTTAACATCTCTTAACCTTTTGAATATATCAAATGCATTAACAAAGGCACTAATTCCTATTGGATATATTATTATAAGGTTTGAACTTTTAAACTTTATCTTACTACTACTTATCTTGAGAATCATTCTCCTATAAGTATTTATTAAAACAAACATTTTTCATTGGAATTTGCAAGATCATATATAACCTTTTAGATAACTCATAACTTTCTGTTATTTGATTTAATTTTAAACTTATTAGATAATGTATGTTTTAACTAAGCATCACATCCTAAAATCATTAATTTTGACTCTGTCAAAGTCCTACCATTTCATATCTAATATGAAATCTTACTAAATGATTTAACTAGAATTTTTAAAGATAAGTTGTTGTATTAGGCTTAGCTATAAAAAAATAAATATTACAATATACAATGTCTCATATTGCATTTTTTTCCTTACATAAATCCATACTATTATGAAATTTAGTTACAGAAGTATTCATTAGAGAATCTCATTTCTTATAAATTATTAAGAAAGTTTTAATCTCACCATATTGATCTTATCGAAATGCTTCATCATTCTTACATAAAGTCATTAGTAAATTTAAAGAAACATAAGTATTCATCCTTTTACAAATTGTTATTACATCAAACATATCGTATGTATAAATTTAATAATACAATACCATCATTATCCTTTCAATTAAGGTTAATTTGGTTATTCTTTAAATTAAAAGTTTCATAAGTTTCATGCAATTCATAATCAAAAAAATAAATATATTTTTATATATTACTTTGTAATTCTCATTATATTGATTTAACCAACAG
Source organism: Erythroxylum baracoense (assembly GCA_025629805.1). Lineage (NCBI taxonomy): Eukaryota > Viridiplantae > Streptophyta > Magnoliopsida > Malpighiales > Erythroxylaceae > Erythroxylum > Erythroxylum baracoense. The sequence continues at coordinate 33,989,932 of JAOTAY010000002.1, read as the reverse complement.
AGGATAAAATGACAGTCTCAATTATCTAACATTTTGTTCTTACCAATTATGTAAGCATAAGTCTCTCTTAATCCAACACATATTCAAACTATTTGTATAAACTTGGACCAACTAATTTTATTTAGTAACCTATTTCTTATCAAGCCTTGAACATTGTAATAATGTTAAATCCAAATTCATAATCAAATACTCAAAATTATGAATTAAAAATATATAGGATCAATATCATATCATGTATTGATAAGAACAATCTTACAGTCAATTTTGTTTAATGACAACAATTACCATATCTAAGCCAATGCTTTGAACTGTAGTCCATGTTTATACTTAGTAGGATAAATTGAGTGAAACAATTTTATCAAGGTACTATACCTTTCAATTTTACTTCAAGCAACTATTTGCTTTATGTTATCTCAATGTTAACTTCCATCTTACATGTTATCATCAAAGTTTATAAGAAATTAATTAACCCAAAATTACATTTATCCATCTATATGATATTGATATCTCTCTAAAACTTTGTCACCAGATCCTTATTAGGGATTATTTCAAAATTACATAATGGACATAATTTTTCTTTTTAACTATGTGAACTCTTCTCAAACCTAATCTTATGTCTAAGAGATTTGGTTCATTAACAACTTAGTATCAATTATAGTAATATTTACTTAGAACAAAATATAGATGTAAGAAAAGCAAGTAATTAGCTATATGTTATGAGAACCAAATAAGATTAGGACTTTAATCATTTATTAGGTTACTGCCACTATTTTATTCAAAATAATAGTCATCACCAATATTCATAGAGATTACTTTAATCTCTCTAGTGGACTAGGATCCTATTTAAATTTAATTAATCTTAAGTACTCAACAAACCAACTAAGCTTAAATTAGGTAAACATCTTTATCAATCACTTCTCACATGACTCTTAGATCTATTAGGTGACAACTCTTGTCAAAATATACCTTATATTTTATTCCTAAATCTATCTCAAAATTTTTGCGATCATGAATCACTCATCCAAATCATATAAATTTAGTTAAATAGGACCCATTAATTTAAGATAAATTCTAAATGGGAATTTAGTTGCTTAACGAGCCTTAGAATAAATGGAATTTTGGTTTTATGCTTAAATAATGGAAGATAACAATTACATTCTTAACTTATACGTAATGTTTTATGAGGGATTTAATTTTTAATGGTCTTCTCACTCATTATATATAAATGTCATACATTTAAAACATGTAATTACTCATACATATATAATCAAATTATAAGTATACAATATTGTTTAATTCTAATTATTAATATACTCTCCATTTAGAAATAATATTTCCAACTCTTTTAGATAATTAAATTAGGTTAAAATATTGATTCCTAAAGAAATCAAGTTCCTATTCTAAATGGAAGTTCAATTCGATGTGAAAACATTTTTAAAATTCAATTGGAAACTATTTCCATTTATCTTGACTCCTTTAATGAATTTAACAAAAAAATTGAATATATTATTCTTCTTACTTATTATAATTAAGAAAAAATTCTTTTTCAAAATTTTATAAGTAACACATTCTAATCCAATTAGAAAACTATTTCTAATCTAATTAGAAATAATATTTCCTCAATTAGAAGATAATTTCTAATGTCAAAAGGAAATTACTTTCAAAATTAAATAAATATTTTAAATTTAATTAAGAAAGCCCATTACCTTATTTTAGAGATTAATTTCTCAATTAAATAGAAAATAATTCTTTAATAAATTAAAAAGTATTTTATAAAATATCAAAGAAGGTCTTTTTTAATTAATAAATGAAAATATTTTTCTAAATTTATTCAAGAAAATACTTTTCTAATTTATTAAGAAACTTATTATCTAAACTAAAAAGAAATAATTTCTATAAAAATAAAAATATCCCTCTAAAATATTAAACTTATCTTATTTCAAATTGAAAAAACAATTTTACTAAGAAACAACTTTTAAATTTTAAAAGAGTCTTGATTGAAATCAATTAATTTCATTTCTAGAAAAATAATTTTTGAAATATTAATTAGGAATCAATTTAATTGTTTATATTAATATAATTAAAATAATTGATTCAATCTTAAAATTAAGATTTTATCCTAATTAATATAATATAATTATATTAATTTATCTAACTTAATCTAATTTTGACAGATAATCCTCTAAAACTTTATCTGATGTTAAGCATTTGACTTGAACATATAAATGTCATACATTTTAAACATGTAATTACTCATACATATATAATCAAATTATAAGCATGAAATATTGTTTGATTCTAATTATCAATATAATCTTCATAATTGGAAAGAATACTTTCAACTCTTTGGATAATTAAATTAGATTAAACTATTGATTCCTAAAGAAATCAAGTGTCTACTCTAAATAGAAATTCGATTCGATGTGAAAACAATTTTAAAATTAAATTAGAAACTATTTCCATTTACCTTGACTCCTTTAATAAATTTAATTGAAAACATTTCTAATAAGTTATTCTTCTTCCTTATTATAATTAATAAAAACTCATTTATCAAAATTTTATGAGTAACACATTCTAATATTTCTAATATAATTAGAAATACTATTTCCTCAATTAAAAAATTATTTTGTAATGTTAAAAGGAAATTACTTTCAAAATTAAATAAAATACTTTAAATTTAATTAAGGAAGCCCATTACATTATTTTGGAGATTATTTTTAAATCAATTAGAAAATAATTCTTTAATGAATTAGAAAACTATTTTCTAAAATATCTTTTTATTAATAAATGAAATTATTTTCTAAATTTTATCATGAAAATACATTTCTAATTTATTAAGGAACTTATTATTCAAATTAAAAAAGAAATAATTTCTAAATAAAATAGAAAATAGTCCTCTAAAATGATAAACTTATCTTATTTCAATCAAATTGAAAAAAACAATTTTAACTAAGAAACAACTTTTTAAGTTTTAAAGGAGCCCAATTAATTCAATTTGGTTGAAATTTAATTAATTTAATTTCTATAAAATGATTTTCTAAAATATTAATTAGAAATAAATTTAATTGTTAATCTTAATATAATTAATTTAATTTTACAATTAAAGATTTCATCATAATTAATATAATTTAATTATACTAATTTACCCTAAACCTCGCATGTCAGCGGGATTAATATATAGGAGTTGTTGTTATTGTTTTAATTATATTAACATACATTGTTTTAATTATATTAATCTATCTAACATAATCTAATTTTCACAAATAATCCTTTGAAACATTGTTTGATTCTAATCTTTGATTTGATAATTAATTAAATTTAATAATTAAATTCTTAAAAATTAAACTAAATTTAAATTATTCTTAATAAAATTAACCCCTTTTGAAAATAATTTTAAACAACTAAAAAATTTTAGACTTATTAGGAATTTGAACTAATCTAATCTTTATTAAACTAATTTAATTATGAATTAAAGGCTTAAAATAAATTAAAAAGCAAAAGAGGGACTACTAGGTCATGTTCTAGATGCACCAGTCCTTTTTTGTGAGGCATCTCCACTTAGAAACATTATCCCTTTACAGCGGGGTGTCTCCTTCTAGATTTAGGGTTTTTCACTGTTATTATTGCCTGATTCTCCTCCAACTGTTGCCTCCCCTTGTTGCTAATGTGCCTATATCTCAACCATATCTTAATGTGACTCCTTAGGCGTTTCTTTATGCCCTTCCTAATGGCAATTATCGCCATTCGCTTACTCCACCAATAGCAATGTCTACCACTGGTGAAGACTCTGGTTTGAACAAAAACTCTAATAAGAGACATACATAATCCAGAACCAAATGCATGCAGGCATCTCTTGTAACTAGTTTGAACAAAAACCCCCCAACAAGAGACATACATAATCTAGACCCAAACATATGCTTCAAACCAGAATCAACATTCATCCAGAAACATGCATAAGATTTTCAAAAAGCTACAAACATATATTCCAAAAACCTAAATCTAGTGGAACATGCAATAGTTGTTTCCAAAAACCACAAAAAGAGCAAATTTTTCTGGCATAATTATGAAGCAAGAGGAGGCAATGGATTTTTCAAACACAATCGATTTATATTGTCAAACTTGGTTAGCATGTTTCGGTGCCTAACATGCCTAACAAGACAAGAAAGAATGGTTGGCCATATTTTAATTCTCCTAACTATAAATGGCTAGGAGATGAACAAAGAGAGTATAAGCAGAACAAAAAGAGACGTGAGGTGAGAGAGAAAAAAAGAGAGAGAGCCAAAAATATTTTGTATATTTTTTGTGGGTCTAGTTTTTCTCCTTGTAATTCTCCAATTTTTCAGTTGTAAAATTCCTTTATCCTTGCCCGTGATTTTTATCCTAATTTAGGGGTTTTTTTACGTAAAAACTGTCTATTCATTACTATTCCTTCAATCCTGTTTAGTTGCAAACCTGCTCTAACCTGCTCGATTTTCACAACAAGTGGTATCAGAGCGAGGTGAGAAAATTATGACGAATTTTTTTAGCATAATCTGTTTAGATTTCAGGTGAGCACAATGAAATTTTGTGAACAATAACCACAAAAGGTTACAACTGTTCATGTATTTATTTTTGCATTAAACTGTGTAGTTATTATAATTCAAGTATGTTGTACTATTCACGTGTATGGTACTATTCATACATACGATACAATTCACATATATGGGACTATTCATACGTATAGATACTATTCATACATACAAGTACTATTTATGTGAAATAGTGGGAGCTAAATTCTGTTGGTGATAGAATCAATGACAGCAAAATTTGATATTGAAAAGTTCAATGGGAGTAATTTCTCACTATGGAAGCTGAAGATAAAGGCAATCTTGAGGAAAGATAATTTTCTGATGGCCATTAGTGAACGGCCAGCTGGAGCCACAGATGAAAAGTGGAACGAGATGGATGAAAATGCTGTAGCTAATCTTCACCTAACTTTAGCTGATGGAGTATTATCCAGCATAAAGGAAAAGAAGACTACGAAGGAAATATAGGATCACCTCAGAAAATTGGACGGGGTCAGATCACTCCACAACAAAATTTTTCTAAAAAGAAAAATGTACACTTCATGCATGGCAGAGTCCACTTCGATGATAGAGCACTTAAATACTTTAAATACTCTATTTTTCTAACTCACACATTGTGACACACAATAGAGATAAGTGAACGTGCGAAACTTCTACTCCAAAGTCTACCAAATTCGTATGATCAACTCGTCATCAATTTATCAAACAACACAAACACTCTAGTCTTTGACAATATTGTAGCTACTATTCTGGAATAAGAGAGTCAGCATAAAAGTAAGGAAGATAGGCTGGAAAATTCACAACAAGCGAAGGCCTTAGCGATGACGAGAGGAAGATCAATAGAACGTGGCCCAAATGGGAGCCATAGTCATGGTAGATCAAAATTCAAGAGTAAGAAAATTTTCAAGTGCTACAATTGTGGCAAGAAAGGGAACCTAAAGAAGGATTATTGGAATCTGAATAAGAAAGATTTTATTCCTTAAAGAAATACGGCAAATACTTCAGATGATAGAGGTGCAATAGTCTGTGAAGCGGTAACGACTATTGGATGTGAGAGAAGATTTATTGATGCATGCCTTCTTGATTCAGTAGCTACTTTCCATATGACCTCTCGAAGATCATGGTTCCATTAATATGAATCTCTCTCTGAGGGATTTATGTAAAGCTGTAATGATCAAGCTCTGAAGATCATTGGTATTGCCACCATTAAGTTAAAGATGTATGATGGTACAATTCAGACTATTGAAAAAGTACGATATGTGGAGGGCCTGAAGAAGAATTTGTTGTCTGTAACAAAACTGGATAATCTCGATTTCAGATTTGAGATTCAAAACAAGATCATGAAAGTAATTAAATGAGTGCTGGTATTTACAAAAGAAGAGAAGCTTGTTGCAAATCTGTACATACTGAAGGAAGTAACTTTGTAAGAAAGAGAGGCATCCATTGCAGTGACTAGTCTAGATGACAAATCTACAATGAGGTGGCATAAAAAGTTCAAACATATGTCAGAATAAGGAATGAAGATACTTGCAGAGAAGAATCTACTTCCAGGTCTCACAAAGGTATCACTACCCTTCTGTGAGCATTGCATTATGAGTAAGCAGCATCGATTGAAGTTCAACACATTAAAGTTGAAAAGAAAAGATATTATAGAATTGATTCACTCTGATGTATGGCAAGCACCAGTTACATCCCTTGCAGGAACAAATTTCTTTGTATCATTCATTGATGATTATTCAAGGAGATGTTGGGTGTTTCCTATCAAAAGGAAGGCAGATGTGTTTCCAACTTTCAAATTTTACAAAGCGTAGGAGGAACTCTAATCTGGTAAGAAAATCAAGTATTTGCACTCAAATAATGGAGGCAAGTATACTGGAAAAGGATTTGATGAATTCTACAAGCAAGAAGGCATCAAAAAGCAGTTCACGACAGCATACACTCCTCAATAAAATGGAGAAGCAGAGCGAATGAATAGAACTATGTTAGAAAGAACAAGAGCGATGTTGAGAACTACACACTTAGATAAGAAATTCTAGGCAGAAGCAGGCAATACCGCCTGTTATATGGTGAATTGAGCTCCATCAAGTGCAATTAAGCTTAAGACACCGATGGAGATGTGGACTGGTAAACCAATGGATCATTCCAACCTTATTACATTTGGAAGTTCTGCTTATGTGATGTTCAATGCCCAAGAAACTACGAAGTTGGATCCAAAATCCAGAAGATGTATTTTCTTAGGATATGCTGAAGGAGTAAAGGGGTATCATCTATAGGATGCCACTGCCCACAAGATTGTTATCAACAGAGATGTTATTTTCTTGGAAGATAATGATCAAAAGAAAACAGAAGATGTTAGCACTTCAAAAGAAAATTCAGAGACTACAATAGTATAGGTGGAAAGGGAATTTGATCAAAATGATTTTTCTGAAGTTGAACCAAAACACGAGGACCAATAAGTAGTCAAATTTGATGTTTCAGATACTCAGAGATCAACCCACATAAAAAGAGCACCGAGCTAGCATTCAGACTATATTATGGAGAGTAATATTACACACTGTCTTTTAACTGAGGACTGAGAGCCATCAGCTATTTAAGAAGCAATGAATAGTTCAGATGCATCTAAGTAGATGGTAGTAATACAGGAAGAAATTGAAGCTCTGCATAAGAATAAGACATGGGAGCTGGTATCACTACCATAAGGAGGAAAGCCTATTAGCAATAAAAGGGTTTGTAAGATCAAGCAAAGTTGTGATGATCAAGTGAAGCGATATCATGCTAGATTGGTGGTAAAAGGATATGCTCAGAAAGAAGGTATTGAGTTTAATGAAATATTTTCTCCTGTGATTCGAGTCACTATAGTTCGAGTAGTTATGGCAATGTATGCTACATTTGAATTGCATCTTGAGCAATTAGATATGAAAAATGCATTTCTTCATGGAGATCTTAAAGAAGAAATTTATATGCTCTAGCCAGAAGGTTTTAAAGAAAAAAGGAAAGAGAACTTAGTTTATAAGTTGAACAAATCTCTGTATGGTTTAAAGCAGACGTTGACGTGTTGGTATAAGAGGTTTGATTCCTTCATCATAAGCCTTGGATACAGCAGACTGAATGTAGACCCTTGTGCATATTTCAAGAGGTTTGAGAAAGATGATTTTATAATCTTGTTGTTGTATGTAGATGACATGTTGGTAGCAGGCTCCAATAATGATTATATCAAAGATTTGAAGGCACAGTTGGCTAGGGAATTTGAAATGAAGGACTTAGGACCAGCAAACAAGATTCTAGGGATGCAAATTCACTGAGATAGAAATAATAAGAAGATTTGGCTTTCTCATAAAAATTATTTGAAGAAGATCTAGTGGCGATTCAACATGCAAGATTGTAAGTCAATTTATACTCCTCTTCCTGTTTATTTCAAGTTATCCTCAAGTATAAGTCCTAGCAATGAAGAAGAGAGGATGGAGATGTCTCAAGTATCGTATGCATCAGCAGTGGGGAGCCTGATGTTTGCTATGATTTGTACAAGACCAAATATTGCACATATAGTAGGAGTGGTTAGTCGATACATGGCAAATCCTGGTCGAGAGCATTGGAATACTGTGAAGTGGATTCTCAAATATATCAAGGGAACCTTGAATGTTACATTATATTATGGAGGATCAGATTTTACTGTCAAAGAATATGTTGATGCTTATTATGTAAGTGATCTTGATAAAAGTAAATCTACTACAGGATATGTGTTTACACTAGCTAGAGAAGCTGTGAGCTGGGTTTCAAAGTCAATTGTCTCTACATCAACAATAAAAGCAGAATATGTAGCAGCTACACAAGCTAGTAAAGAAGTTGTGTGGTTGAAGATGTTGTTAGAAGAACTTAGGTATAAACAAGAGAATATTACTCTGTATTGTGACAGTCAGAGTGCTTTGCATCTTACAAAGAATCTAGCATTTCATTCAAAGATAAAACATATTCGAGTTCAGTATCACTTCGTTCATGAGAAAGGGGAAGACGGAACGGTGGATATTCAGAAAATTCATACCATAGATAACCTGGTAGATTTTCTGACAAAAGCAATCAATAATGACACGTTTATATAGTGTCAATCCTCGTACGGCCTGATAGATAAGTAAGCAATATGAAGCGGCAAGGTAGAAAGAATTGTGTGAAGATATGATTGATTCTCAATCATATCTTCAATTGGGAGAATTGTCAAACTTGGTTTTGCATGTTAGGCACCAAATCAAGAAAACAAAGAATGGTTGGCCAATTTAGCTAACCATATCTTCGTTCTCCTACCTATTTATAGGTAGGAGATGAACAAAGAGATTTCGGTGCTTAACATGCCTAAGAAGACAACAAAGAATGGATGGTGGCCAACAATATCTCCATTCTCTTGCCTATAAATGGGTAGGAGATGAACAAAGAGAGTATAAGTAGAACAAAGAGAGACGTGAGGTGAGAGAGAAAAAAAGAGAGAGAGACAAAAATATTTTGTGTATTTTTTATGGGTCTAGTTTTTCTCCTTATAATTCTCCAATTTTTCAGTAGTAAAATTCCTCTATCCTTGCCCGTAGTTTTTACTTTGATTTAAAGGTTTTCCATGTAAAATATGTATGTGCATTACTATTCTTTCAGTCCTATTTAGCTACGAACCTGCTTTGATCCGGTCGATTTTCACAACATATATAAGGTAGAAAATATATAAAGCACAAGCATATTTTTTTTCAAATACATAAAAGGTTTTTTAGAAGCAAAAAACATGAGGGAGGAATGCATACTAAATTTTTTGGAAATTTAGATAAAAGGGAGGCAAACATTATTTGAAAAACAAAACAAAATTTAACCCTTAATTTTATCAAATCAATAATAATTAAGCAACTTCAATCAAGTTAAATAATTAAATAAATTTATGATACCATTGTTGGAAAACTAACCCTGATGTAATCACAGGCACAGTGAAAAAATAAATTTGTAAAATTTCTCAAATGGATCTTAATAATTAAAAACCTTCAAAACATGAATCACAAGTAAGATATTGAATCATACGTGATTCAAATCCTTGCAGGATTCTTCTTGACCTATTAACCATAAGCTGCCCAAATGTCCAACCTTTAATTTTATCGACAAAATAAAGAAAAAGAGCTTAACTTTTGAGAGTGTAAGTGGAAGGTTAGTCCGTTATGCCTTCCTCTGATTTATAAAAAAAAAAGACAAAAGAGTTTCTTTCTTATTAAAATTAAACTTATCAATTATAATTAAAATCAAGGTCTAATTATAATTTAATTTAATAAAATCAAATACCCCATATTTAATTCCTAAAGTTTCTCAAACTTCACAATTAAATCCAACTTAATTTAAATTGATTTTTCTCTTTTAAACTAATCTTTTACGTGTGTGACCCATTAGGTTATTAGTAGGTTAGTAATAATTATAAATTGTAATTCATAATTAGAATTAGAATTAGATCAATTAAAAGTCCTTTTAATTTTCTTTAATTTCTCAATTGAATAATTTATAATCATATATCAAAATTAATGTTTAGCGACATGTCATGACCAAAGAATGTCAAAGTGGTTTGACTAAACTTGTTTATACACAGTTATGAAGTGTAATTTAATCTTCTCGTCATTCTATATTCCATTCGATCTTAAAGTACAGATTTAGTTACTAATCTTTTAAATTGAATCATTTTTTCTTATTGATTAGTAATTGGTTTATAATTAATATTTTAAAAAATCTTTTCAAATCTCAATTCACTATGAGCAAAGAATTCTTTAAAGGATTACAAATCAAGAATAGTGGAATATTGTCCCTAAGTACTTTAACGTGTTGAATCATTTATTGACTTGCTCAACTATCTCTATATTGTTTATACTATATGCAACCCTAAGTAGAATGGGTCATAAGTAGTATCGAATTATAGTAATTTCCACATGAGATACTTTGGTAATCTTAAGTCTAAGGATCAATTATACAGCCAACATAATGAGAAAAGCTACAAACACATAAGTAATATTTCATTTAGGATCCTTATAATTGAGTGAGTTCAATTAATTTATTTTTAATAAGCACCACACACATTTGTTTATGTATCTTCATACTTTAATTTATGAGACTAATTACTTTTTTATAAGAAAAAAATTAATGTTTTCTAGTTTTGTCATTCCATTAATATCTCATCTTGATGGAACTACAAATAAGAACAATTTAAGAATAATATGTACATATAAATTGCATCTCATAATTATGATCATCATAATTCAAATTTCACAGTAATTATTTCAAGAATTTTGCCTTTAATATTAAACTATCTAATATAAATAACAAGAATAAATAAAGGTAAATAATGACTTTAATTAGTTATATCACAAAATCTACAACCAACCAATTGCTTGTATGGCATACAATAACAGAAACATGTTTTGCCATACTATCTTATGTAGTATTATTGTAGCCAATTAAGCATGTCTTTAATGTAGAAATTTGGTGAAGCTTTTGCTATAGGAGTTGGTTCCATACTTGCCTGACTTTAGAGCAATTACAAAAGATGTAAATGGTTTCTTTTTTATTGTAGCATATGCATATGTATCGTTTGCAATGAGATGTCATTATGTTTATTCATGATTTGTTAACAATGATTTATGGGCCACTAGTTGTAGGAAAGTCTTGACCCTTTAAAGGTCTCAATTAGTGGCCAAAAAAATTGTTACCATCACTTTGAGAGTACATTGAGGAGTTTTAGCATCTCTTATACATCCTTTTTGTTATTACCAAAATGACATAATCAATGATTAGAATAAAACAATATGTTCCTTATGTTCATTATAACTAATGATTTCAAAACTAGATTAGAGTGGTCAGATCGACCAGATTAAGAAAAAATTTACATGATTTCTTTTCAATTTTTAATTTTGACCATTATGAATGAAAATTCGTTGGTTAAATAATAATCGACTTGTTTTCTTTGAATAAATTAGCTTGTTTTCTTTGAATGTTGAAGAACCTTAAACTATGTGTTCTTTTTATTCGAGAAGAACTAAGTCACCAACAAGTATAATAACAAGTTGTCTCCCTCCTGAAGCTTAAGCAAGGTTCCTCTTATTGGGAGCTTCTAAATTTGCTTCATAAAGTAGGTGGAGAAACAATGAGACTCCTCTACCAATCCAATAAACCAAAATTAGTTGAGAATTAGATAATCATGAAGCTAAATAGGGAAATAAAGCTTTAGAATAATATATCTTGGGTAGTATCCAAAAAGTCTTAATCACAAAGAAATTACATACCTAGTGTAGTTCAATCATCAAGGCAAGTTAGAATCTTCCTTGACATGCAGATGGAGATTAAGGATATAAAAAGGAGGAACCTTCATAGCATTCAAAAAGAAATTGTGAAATGATTCAATGAATTGAAACACATAAAGTACATAGAACAAAGAAGACATAGAGAACATTATTAAGAATCATCTATAGGTTAAGGTTAAACAAACTACATACTTACACCCTCTCAAAATTTCTAGTAACATCGCCTTCTATGTAAAGAACAAGTCACACACCAAAGGAAAGAAGAAAAATACATAAGCAGCAAGAGACGTGGGGAACTTTTTGTCACTGATGTTTAGTGATAAGTATCTAGCCAATTGTCAAAATAAAAGCAAAACCCATTGCTTTTGTTAATTTTTTATGGCTACTCCAGACCTTTTAATTAGAATTTTCTTTTTAGGATTCCATTATATTGTATTTTAGATCATATTTGAAATAAATAGTAAAACTTAAAAATAAGAAGATATAAGTTTCAATTATGATATTAGTATTTGTTGGTCAAAGTAAAACATAAGTTTATTTAAACTTTAAATAAGTATATTTAAAGAAGGACATTAAAAAAGTTATTAATTAGTAATTTAGTATAGGTAACTAGTTTTGTTTAGGATAATTTAAGATTTTGTTAATCAGTACTATTTAAACTTTAAAGAAGTATATTTAAATAAAGACACAACAAAAATTATTAATTATTAATTTAGTATAGATAAGTAATTTTGTTTAGGATAATTTAAGAGTATGTCAAAAGGTAATGATTAAACTTTAAAGAAGTATGTTTAAAGAATGACACTAAAAAAGTTATTAATTAGTAATTTAGTATAGATAGGTAATTTTGTTTAGGATAATTTAACAATGTATTAAGAAGTGATGTTTAAACTTAAAAGAAGTATATTTAAAGGACACTGAAAATGTTATTAATTAGTAATTTAGTATAGATAATTAATTTTATTTAGGATAATTTAAGAGTATGTTAAAGAGCAATGTTTAGAATTTGAAGAAGTGTGTTTAAAGAAGGAACCTAAATTAATTTGTAATTTAGTATAGATGAGGAATTTTGTTTAGTATAATTTAAGAGTATGCTTAAAGATTGATGTTTAAACTTTAAAAAAGTATGTTTAAAAAAGGACATTGAAAAAGTTATTAATTAGTATTTAGTATTGATAAATAATTTTGTTTATGATAATTTAAGAGTGTGTTTAAGGAGTAGTGTTTAAGCTTTAAAGAAGTATGTTTAGAGAAGGACACTAAAAGTTTAGTGACTTTTTATATTTATTAAATCTTGGAAAAGAATTCAATTTCTATTTCCTATTTGAATTTATTTTCTTTAATGTTTTTAATTCTTTTTCAATCTCTTTCTATTTCTTTTATATATACTTTGATGCCATTGTCAAGATCACAAGTTAACTCTCATTTTTATTATTATTTCTTTTGTTGGTTATGCTGACTGAAGTTAAATCTCATATTATCACGTAGACATAAAAGATACAAGAATCAAGAGGACAAAGTTAAGGGGTATTTTCGCCTTCAAACTTTTATCTTTTATCTTTTCGTTTCATCTTTCTTCTTTTGTTCATTATTTTGTGACTTATTTTTGTTCTAGTTATTTTTTTACTTATTTTTGTTCTAGTTATTTTGTGACTTATTTTTGTATAAAACTAACAAAAATATTTTATCATATTTTCAAGTTATAATTATAATGAAGAATATGGAATCATCAAAAAAAAGATTTGATGAACCTAGCATCCTCTATGGTAAGTATGATCTAGCATGGAATATTTTTCTTTTTCTCAAATATCTAATAAGAATATCCAATATAACTGTATGTTTTGTAGTGTAATAGTTAAAAGGGAAGAGTTTATAAAATGAAAGAACATCTTGCTTAGGGATGTCAATTTTGGCCCGGCCCTACCCGTTTTTGGCCCAAATTTGGCCAGCCACGGGCCAACCCGGCTATTTTAGACAAAACAGAGTCGTTTTGCTTTTGTCTTTTTTTAATTAAAAAATTTAGACTAGCCAACCACGGGTAGGATGGCCCGTCGGCGAGCCGAGCCGCTGGCCGGCCCATCCCCACCAGCGCCGGCCAAAGGCCGACCCGCGGCCTAGCATCACTGAGGCCAGGCTGGGCCTGACTGAGGGTAGCCCGGCCCGGCCCATTGACATCCCTAATCTTGCTGGCATTAAGATTAATATTGCCTCTTAAAAAAAGTACCATATGATGTACTTAAGATGATTGGAAATTATTTGTAACAAGTAAAAAAGAAAAATAAAAATAAAAAGGCTCATAACATATCTTTTGGAGATGATGAAGCTTGACAAGTATTGGATAAAGGAAAAAAGGAAAGTTACTTTTAATATAAATTCTTATTTTTTTCCAAAAACTACTATTAGTTCTCAACTTAGTTAAAAAGAGTATTTTAGTTAACAAGGATATCGTTTTTTGATGTAAACAAGCATGGGTTAGATGGTTCTATCATTCATGTATCCCTTTAAATGCTTTAAATTCACCATATTTTCAAGAAGCAATAAATGCTACAATAACGATAGGTCCAAGATTTAAGGTACCTTCTTATTATGAAATTTATGTGCCTTTGCTTCAAGATTTTAAAAAGGAATGTCAGTTGATTCTGGATGCATATAAGTCTAGTTTGGAATCAACAGGATGCACTGTTAATAAAAATGAGTGGACCAATCAAATACAAAGAACCTTGATTAATTTCTTAGTTTATTGTAATATTCGAACAACCTTTATCTAAAATGTTGATGCTTTTAATATAATAAAAAGTGCTCATGATTTGAAAGTTATAGGTTACATTATGTTTTGGTGGGTAATTTAGTATGTTTTTAGTTGTTAATTAGATTATTTGTGCATGTTTAGGTTTAGGATTGTGTTAGTGTGATTATGTGTTTGTGTTTTTTAATGTTATGTGGTCATGTTATCAAACTTTAATTTTATATGTTTAAGGTGTTTTGGTGTGTTTGTCAGTTCTTGAGATCAGGTAAAGAAGACCAGAGAAAGGATGGAGGAAGACTCAGAGCCACGATCATGACATCCAGGTCACAATTGTGACAGAAGCAGTTAGTCAGGTTCACGATCATGACAGAGTCCAAATAGAACCAAATCACAATCGTAACATACCTGTCACGATCATGACAGAAGCTCAATTTTAAGTGTCACGATCATGACATACCTGCCACGATCATGACAAGTGCAACACAACGTGAAGATCTGCTGCCATTTCTAATTTTGGAAAGTCATTTTAAAAAGATCGTTTTGAACATTTTAGGCTGGGTAAAATCTAGTTATTACCCTAAAAGGCAAAAACAATATAAAAGGAAAAGAAAATGACCTGATCAAAAGAGCCTCCATTTGCCACTTTTAGAAAGAACCAAGGAAGAGGAGAGAAGAAGAAGGAGTTGTACTACTTTTACCACTACCAGTCCATTCTAAGTTAACTTTCTCAATTCATTTTGTTATTTCTTTCATTTGATGTATAAAATGGATATGAGGATGATTATCTTGTGTTTAAGGAGGTTCTAAACTGCTTGAATCAATGTTAATTTGATTGCTTTGATGTTAATATATTGGGTATTGTGCTTGTTTGTCATATTTGCGTGCTTTAGTAACAAATTGAGAGAGTGAATCGATAACAATATGATTAGGTTAGGTAATGAGAGTTAACAACCTAATTGATCATATAAACAATCAAATCGGTAATTTATAAAAAGAGATCTCATGTGAGGACCCGATTGTTTATTAGAGTGCTTAAGATCTAATTGCACTACAAGAAAAATAGGTTTTAGAGATGGAAATTACCAATGGAGAATAAAGATTTTCCATCAGAAAACAAATTTGGCTATGAAATTATTGACAGAAAGAGTTGTCGAAGAACTGACCGTAGGTAAATTTTACCTATGGAAATAATTAATCTGTCGATAAATTTAGTGACGGAATGTTATATGTCTATCGATAAATTTAACAACGGAATTTATATTTTCACCAATAAAATGAGAGAAATTTACTGACATACTCATAATATTCTATCACTAAAAATGCGACAAATTCCTGATATTTTGTCGATGAATTTACAAACAGTAAATTGTAGGTCCATCGCAAAATTTACTGACGGACAACATTATTCGTTGCTAAATTACATATAGTTATGATAAATTTCAATCGTTATTTCTCACTTCCTATCTAAGTTTTCTGTTGATAATGTTTTGATTTTTTTTACATTTAATTTCTATAAATAATATAACATTGATTGATAATTATAAAGTAAACATTATCAACAGAATAAGTATTATATAAATTGATTGGAAATGTAATAAAAATATTACAAATAAGTATCTTGAAAATAACTGTAAATTAAGAATGCATAAAAAAATTAATAGTAGCAGACTATCAAATACATTCACTTATCTAGAAGTTATGAAGGTGGTAAAGGAAAATGCTCTAACTGCTGACCTGTCCTTCCCCTTCAATTTATTCACCTCATTACGGAGCTGTGTTATGCACTCCATTAGCCTCTATACTGTGTTCTCAAACTAAACGACTCTCTCATTTAATGTAGGCCGCCTATTAGATGAAGTTGTAAAGGATGTGGAGGATTGCGAATAGCATGTGTTTGCAAATAAACCTAAGTCGAATATCCTTCCACAGCAGTTCCTACCACCCACTGCATCAAGATTTGCTTGACTCTCATCAAGAGTTTCACAGTTCTGAGACTATCGTTCAATGCTTTCTTATATTTGGTCCTATCATTATAATTGTTTTTGTTAATAAGTGATACTTTTTAAAAATTAATATTAAAGTATAGACATCACATACATGAAGTTGTCTACATCGAGTGTTGATGAAGGTCACACCATCATACTTCTTGGTGTGAGTTTGCAAAAAAAGCTGGTGTGGTGTAGGCTTCTTACCTATAGACTTTTCCTACATCAGAATAAATTGTTATAAGTGAAATATAATTTACAAAAATTTTAGTAGAGTTTCCTCTATTTTTATGACATTTATCCCTTATTAACTCAACAACATAGCCATTAATAACACCAGACATTGATAACATTATTATTATCTATAATTCACATATATTTTCATTTTAAATTTCGTACATCAAATTACATTAAAATCAAATTTCATTTATTAAAGTACAAAAATCAAAATATAAGGGTAAAGTTTTGATACTTACAAGTTGAAGTGTATGCTCCTGGTAGGTCAAAGATCCTCCAATGCGTACAAGTAGACTCTCTCCATCTAGTCCTCTATGTCTGTTGACATAATTGTGCTCTGAAATGGACATTGCCTTGGGTGATGTCCAATACTAATGCCAACAACTCCAATTTTCTTCACATATATATGGTGATCTTACACCATTCTTGTGTATCGAACTAAGAAAGTTTCTATATGATTGTGGTTGTTTCCAATAATAAAGGGTATGATTTACTGCATGAAAATAAGACATTCAAGAAGTATATCAATGGCCTCAAAAAGTCTTTTTCTATATTCAATATAGGTAGTGAGAAATTGAATAGAATACTTGGACTCCTTAAGAGTTCTAAGGATAAATTGGTTTTAGTTATTAAATTGCACCCTCTAATAATAAAACTATCTTTGTGCGGGGAAAGCACTTATATTATGAGCCTATGGCTAAATACGTATAAATATCACTTGTTCATCCAACATTTTATTTCATATTAAAAAGAGAAATCTCATGCTCATCTAACATCCTATGGGTAATTTGTTTCAAATCTGCTGTTTTTTCCATTATTCACTAACATTAACACAGAACAACAAATAACAACCCATTAACAACCAAAATAAACCCTCACAACTCAATCCACACAAACAAAAGCAATAAAATAAAATCATTTAACAACACAAAATGAAGCAGAAAAAATGAACTCAATAATAGGGACGACCAACCTCGATAATGGAAGCAAAGACGATAGATAAACACGGACAATGGATGGAAAAAATAAAACAGATATGTCAAATTTGGAGGAAATGAAGAAGAACAAAAAATGAAGAAGAAAATGACAAACAAGAAGAGAAGGAAGGTCTATGTCTATCAATTTAATTAAAAGGAAAATAATGACATTTCCTCCCAATTTAAATGACGTTGTTTTCCTTAAATTTTAATTTACTGAAGTAAATTATTTTCATCGATAAATTCTTTCGGAAATTTTATTTAGGAACTATTAGTGCCTATTTTTACAACAGCATTTGCTAGTCTGACGCTAAATTTCGTCAGCAAAGTTGGTGGTAACATTTTGTCCTCTTTTAGTGATGGATTGTTTATTTCGTTTCTAATTTGCGACAAAATTTTTGTTTCCATCACTACTTTACGATTGAATTTTTTCCGTCGGTAATTTTCCATTGGTATTTTGTAATTTTCTTGTAGTCTTGGAATGTAGGATAATTTTGTTAATTGATATATTGCAATTTCAATAATTCGATTCAATTAGGGTTTAAAATTTAAGGGTTAATGATTAGAACTCAAGAGAGAATAATCCACCCTTCGAAATTCTAGGATCAATTTCGATTAACTCAAAAGTAATCAATTTAGCATTTGATGATAGGATAAATCCCCTTATCTCATAATTGGTTAATCTTCCTTGTGTGATTTTCGATTTGTCAATTGGTTTTGCTCAATTTTAATTTCCTTACGTTAATTTAGAATTTCAATTTCAATCAATCCAAATTTAATTGCTTAAATTTCTATCTTAGTTTTTGTTTAATTTTAAGTACAATTTCTGAACTTAGACTAAGTTAGGATTCTTTTAGTTCACAAACTTCTCTTGGGATCGACACCTCAACTACTACATTTACGACCCGTGTACTTGTGAAATATTAAGGGTTTATTAAAACTTTCACAATAAGTTTTTGGCATCGTTGTCAGAGAGTTAGTTAGGATTAGTTGGATTCCTTTAGTTTAAGGAATTTTTGCATCTCTTGTGCCCGTGTGGTTACATGTACACAAGAGTTACTTAGAGTTTAAGTCAGATCACCGAAACCTCAGAACTTGACGCCAACCATTTAGAACTAGCAGTTCGACAAGCAAAACGCCAAGAATGAGAAATCGAAGAACTAATGGTGAAAGAATTTCATCAAAAAATAAATCAAGGAGGAAATCAAGGAAATCAGCCACAAACCCTCATGCATTCATAAGACTGGTGTTCAATGTTACAAATAAAGGTATGACTTGACCATCGGTTTAAGCAGCCTTATTTAAGATTAAACCTGCCTTATTAAACATGCTGTAAATAAATGTTCACTTCTACAGATTGACTATTGAGGATCCTAATGCTCATATAGTGAATTCCCTGGAAATATGTGATAATTTCCGATATCATAGATTGTCAAAAGATGCAGTTAGGATGAGGTTTTTCGCTTTCAGGCTAAGCGATAAAGCTAAGGGATGGTATTATTCACTGAATCCTGCAAATGTCACAATTTGGGAGCAGTTGGTATGTGTAACACCCCAACTCCCGACTAGACCCGAACCCGACATCGACGGTGATATCCGAATCCGTGCCCCGCGAGGGTGGCGTGTCACATCACTTCACTAAACAAAAATCGGTATAAATTTTTTTTTGAAAACACTTATCACTTATCAATC
>JAOTAY010000002.1:33951405-33970329 GCA_025629805.1 Erythroxylum baracoense | reverse complement strand
GAATGCATGTACAGACATTTTTCATGTGCACCTATCACTGTTCACAAATGCATGAGCATGAGATGTGTTTTCCTAACGTCTCCGATTGACCTCACTTGGGCCCGTTTCTCAGGTCCGACCCGTTCTATGGAAACGGGATGTTACAGTATGTGCATTCCTGGATAAGTACTTCCCTCTCATGATGACTACGAAGCTGATAAAGGAAATCACAAATTTCCAACAAAGTGATGGGGAGTCACTTTACGAAGCATGGGAAAGGTATAAGGATTTTCAAGAGAGGTGTCCTCACCACAATTTACCTAAGGAGTTCCTGCTGCAAACCTTCTATAATGGAGTTACTCCATTCACACGAGGCATCATAGATGCAGCATCTGGAGAATCTCTAATGAGGAAGATGGTTAAGGAAGCAGAGGAATTGTTGGAGATGGCAAATAACAGTTGTCTTTGGACAATGGATAGAAGTAAACAACACATAACTCTCTGAGAGCAAAAGGAAGCCATAGTTGTTGACTCAATAACATAAATGCAAGCCAAAATCGACAACCTAATAACATGAAAGCCTCCGCTTTAGCTCCTTTCAAAACAATTTAGCAAAGATGTGAGCTATGTGGACAAGATAACTATGATACCATCGACTATTTTCTAATGCAAAATAACAAATTAGAGCAGCTCAATTAGATGGGAGCATAGTTTGGTCAAACAATGCAAAATCTTAATTTCAACCTCAAGGCCCACCTAGATTCCAACAAGAGAAACCAAATTCCAAAGATGCTCTAAGATAGACAAAATCTTGGAAAAGATCAGAAGCATGGATGAAGCTCACAAAAGGTTGGAAGAAAGGTTTAAATAAGTAATGAAGAATCATGCCTATGAGCCAATTGGAAAATACATTGTCTGCACGAAATACTAGGAGCCTTCTGAGCAATATAGAAACAAATTCGAAGGAAATAATAATGGTGATCACCCAGGCCACTAAAGAGAAGCTCAATCAAGTTAAAAAGAAAAGGAAGAAGAAAAGAAAAGGGCTAACGAAATTTCTTTACAAAGTAAATATAACTTGAGGGAAATCAAGGAGTATCGACCTATAATTCCATACCCCATCCTAGCGCAGAGAAAGCCAAAAGAAGCATAGTTGAATGGGATTCTTAATATAATAGAGCAATTGAAAACATGACTTATCGTTGTGGAATCCATAAAAGAGAAGTTAGTAAACAGAGAGGAACTGAAGAAGT
The DNA here is from genome assembly GCA_025629805.1 of Erythroxylum baracoense. Lineage (NCBI taxonomy): Eukaryota > Viridiplantae > Streptophyta > Magnoliopsida > Malpighiales > Erythroxylaceae > Erythroxylum > Erythroxylum baracoense. Next base: position 33,969,097 of record JAOTAY010000002.1, on the reverse strand, counting down.
TAGGAGGTAAAGTATTAAACAAAGAAAAATCCAACGAAGTGTAGCACTACCATTGAAGCAAGATGATCAAGGGGATTTTTATACTCCCTGTACTATTGGTAGTGATAAAATGGATAAGGCTTTTATAGACTCAGGAGCTGCCACAAGTATGATGCCTTACACTTTATACAAAAAAATGGAGTTAGGTGAAACAACACCAATCAATATGTGTAAGCAAATGGTTGATAGATCAATCTACCATCCTAAGGGCATAGTCAGGGATGTTCATGTTAAGGTTGACAAATTCACCTTTCCCATGGACTTCATCATCTTAGATATAGAGGAAGATTTGGAGACACCCCTTATCCTCAGGCAACCATTTTTAGCTACTTCCCATTCTCTTATCGATGTTGATGGAGGCGAGTTAATTTTAAGAGTGGGGAAAGAGAGGGTTTCATTTAAAGTGACTGATGGTATAAGAAATTCTTTCAAACATAAACATTATAAAGAGAAGCGAGTCTTGTGTAAAAGTTGACTGGAGTCATACTCACAAGGACCCACCAAAGAAACCATAAATTTGAAAGAATAATTAAAAGAAGAAGATAAGGAAGAAGGGTGCTGATAAGCACAATCTGGTACCTCACTTATAAGTTATGAAACCTATAGGGGCACTACAATCAAATGATTTGTTTGAACTACTGTGAGCAAAAGAAGTATGTCGAGCTAACGATAGTAAATGAAGCACTGCATGGGAGGTAACCTATGAATTCAACTTTTTGATTTTTTATGTGTTACTTTAGATTAGGTTTTTAATTTTGTCATTGCTAGCTTTTCTAATACAAGTTAATATCATGGAAAATTTGAGCTAGTTATCTTTATCTCTCTCTTCATTTTTCACAATGGATTGGAAGGGTATGAAAAATAAGACAACGAGGTATGATGAAAATATAAGGTAAGGAAGGAATTCGTGAGTGACATGAAGAAAAGAATCAAAAATGGAAAATGAGTGAATAAATTTCCACTGTACAATCGTGACTCAATTTTGAGGTCTCTGTCCTTGTTTTGAACACACGATCATGACCTCAAAATCTTATGTCATGATCGTGATTTGCGGCGAGGCATAATGGGAATGTGGAAATTTCAAGCTTTTTCTCAACTTTACCCCCTCCTTTCTTCCCCCTAACTTATATATTCACTCTTACCCTCATTGTTTTCACACACAACACTCTCTCTACTCTCTCTAACAATCAAACTCCTAAATCCTCTCACATCTCTCTACAAATTTCTTCATCTCTTAAAATTCTTCACATCTCTCATTCCAAATGGGACCGAAAATTAAGCAAATGGCTAAGCACATTCAAGGAAAGGGCAAAGCATAGGTGTCGGTGCGCGGATAACAAAATCTATCAGTGAATTACGGAGCACCCTTCCCAATATACTTGGAAGAGGAAGGTAACCGTTTCCAAACCTTTAGCCTTAAAAAGATTTTGGTGCCTAGATACTTGGACTTTGAAATATTTGAAAGAATTAGATTGAGAGAAAAAGTTGAAAACTTAGGAAGCAAAATTCAATGGAAGAAGTTTATGCATTTTAACTTTGTCATTTATGATGAACTCACCCTTGAATTCTTCACTTCCCTCCAATTTGAGCAAGGTAACCTGAGAGAATTATGGTTTCAGTTGTGGGGTCAACCTTATGAGTTAAATATTGAAACTTTATATGAAATCGATGGATTCCCATAATCAACCATAATGGATCAGCATGATGACTTCCGTGTCACATGTTATTGGGCCCAATTGACGGGTTTTAACAACTTTAATCATAAGAATGCATACAACAACATCATTCTCAACCCTAAACACTTGTTGGTGCATAAATTCATGTGCCAAACCGTTTTCAACAAAAGTGAATGCTACAAGTGTTCGGTGAAGGAGTTATTTATTTTCTGGAGGAAGGATAATAGCATCTAAGTTTGTACATCCACCCACATTTGTAACGCTCTCATTGCTTCTCTGAAAAAGAGAAGAAATAATCTTAGCATAGGATACTTGGTTACTGCTATTCCAAATTATTACGGTGTTAACTATGATGGATTGATTGTGCATCTTCTTGAATTTCTTAATAAGGGTTCTTATACTCTAACCCTTGTCTTTTTATTTTATTTTATATTTTTCTTATTATTTTGTCTTATTCCTACCTTACGTGTTGTTTGTTCTTCTCACATTGAGGACAATGTATTGTCTAAGTATAGAGAGGTTTACATTGTATTTTTATTTTGAATGTGAATTTTGCATATTGTATGTTAATTTTTTACTTAGGTTTCTATGGTGTGAATCATGTGGATGTGTCAATAGCTAGGACTTAACAAAATTAGTCTAGTTTTTGAACATATTCTTTTAAGTTGTAAAGATTTATTAGCTTGTGCAATTCGTGTTCTAGATATCTTTAATTAAATATGCATGTTAATTAGGATCTGACATTAATTTGCTCACCTTATGAAATTTGTTACATACATTTATAATCATAAGTCAATTGAATAAGTACTGTTGATAATATCTTTTCATGAAAATGATTTGCTAAAGAAATGAGGTAGGGCGATAAAATATAAAAAGAAAAATGTATGTATATCTCAAGCAAATAACTATTCTGCTGGCCTTTAGGTTATGAATAGAGCTAGTAGCCAGTTGAGAATGTGATGTAACTAAGTAACCAAGGGACATTCATCACAAATGTTTTCCTTCACATCAAAAGGCTATAATGACATTCCAACCAAAACTATGAATAAAAAATGACTTAGTTGAATAACCAGGGTACATTCATCACAAATATTTGCCTTTGCATCAAAAGACTACGTCAATGTTAAAGAAAATTAACCAAATGGTGTTTTAATAAATAAATCCTACTAATCTTTGTTAATAGCATGATTTTTCATGAAAATCTACTTAGTAATGTTTACAAGTTCAATTGACTACTACTTATCAATATGTTTATATAAGTGTTGAGGGTGAGTGAATATGACATTAAGATCTTGATTAGTATGTATATTTAGTCTAAAGTGCCTAGTCATAGATTGAATAAGTTAATAAATTAGAGCAACTTGAAGGGTTGTGTTTATAAGGTAAACTAGTTTCGTCAAGTTCAATGTCATTGTATCATCGTTACATTTGTGTGCTTATATATGTTTTTTTTGGTATGTTTTGTTTTGTTTTGTTTTTGCTTAAGGACAAGAAAAAGTTTAAGTGTGGGGATGTTGATAGTTATATATTACATTATGTTTTAATGGGTAAATTAGTATGTTTTTAGTTTAATTAGATGATTTGTGCATGTTTTGGGTTTAGAATTGTGTTAGTGTGATTATATGTTTGTATTTTTGAATGTTATGTGATTTAGAGCATGTTATCAGGCTTAAATTTTACATGTTTGAGGTATTTTGATGTGTTTGTTAGTGTTTGAGATTAGGTAAAGAAGATCGGAGAAGTTTGGAGAAAGCTTAGAGGAAGACTCAGGGCCACGATCATGACAGAAGTAACCAGCCAGGGTCACGATCGTGACAGAAGCTCAATTACAAGTGTCACGATTATAACAAACCTGCCACGATCGTTACAGGCGTGACACAGACGTAAAGATCTATTGCCATTCCTAATTTTAAAGAGTCGTTTTGGACTTTTTGTCCTAGGTAAAACTTATTTTTTACCCTAAAAGGAAAATTCACTATAAAAGGAAAAGAAAATGACCAGATCAAGTGGGCCTTCATTTGCCACTTTTGGAAAACCAAGGAAAAGGAGAGAAGAAGAAGGAGATGCTGCTATTGCCACTCCCAGTCCATTCCAAGTTAACTTTCTCAATTCGTCTTGTTATTTCTTTCATTTGATGTATAAGATGGATATGAGGATGATCAACTTGTGTTTAATGATGTTCTAAACTCTTGTTAGGATTTGTTCTTAAATCAATGTTAATTTTATTGCTTTTGATGTTAACATATTGGGCATTGTGATTGTTTTTCGTATTTGTGTACTTCAGTAACAAATCATGAGAGTAAACCAATAGCAATATGATTAGGTTGGGTAATGAGAGTTAACAATCTAATAGATCACACAACCAATCAAATCGATAATTTGTACGAAGAGAGATCTCAAATGAGGACCCGATTGTCTATTAGAGTGCTTAAGATCTAATTGGAATGTGGGTTAATTTTGTTAATTTAGATATTGCAATTTGAATAAAATTTAATTGGGGTTTATGATTTTGGGGGTTAATGATTAAAACTCAAGAGAGAATAATCTACTCTTAGGAATTCTAGGATCAATATCGATTAATGCAAAAGTAATCAAGTTAGCATTTGATGATAGGATACATCCCCTTGTCTTATAATTGGTTAATCTTCCTTATGTGATTTTCGATTTGTCAATTACTTGTGCTTAATTTTAATTTCCTTACATTAATTTAGAATTTAAATTTCAATCAATCCATATTCAATTGTTTAAATTTCTATTTTAGTTTTTATTTATTTTTAATTACAATTTCTGGACCTTAGACTAAGTTAGGCTTCATTTAGTTCACTAATTCTTCATGGGATCGACACCTTAACTACTAAACTTACAACCCGTGCACTTGTGGATCATTGAGAGATTTATATAAATAGAACTTGCTCAGCATGATTTATCTAAGTTATTTTCTATAATTTTCGAGTGAGTTGGACCAAAAATTATTGTGTATTTTGTTACAGATAATATAGCTAATTATGTATCAACTGTGTATTTATTACAATCAAAATATAAGTATATTTATTAGTCTACACATGTTGCTTATTGTATAAATCATATTTTCAAAGACATTGGTGGTATGGACCATATTTGTAGTCTTACTTCACGTGCATCTAAAATTATAATTTTTTTCACGTGCATCTAAAATTATAATTTTTGTGTATAATCATATTGCATTTTTTCTTGGATAAAAAAGCAAAAAGATTGAGATGAGATCGTACATCTTGTTATTACTAGGTTTGCAACTACATCTATTACTTTGAAAAGTGTCTATGAACACAATAAGTAAGCATTTTTCAGGTCATAAGTTATCAAAAAGTGCAAAAGGAAAAAAAATTGTGTTATTATTCTAGATAACAAATTTTGGGATGCCTGCTTGATTATTGTAAAAATTGTGGCTCTGCTTATAAGGTTGTTAAGAATTGCTAACTTAGATAAGAAGCCATCTTTGGGGGTTATATATGACAGTGTATATAGAGCTTGCAAAAAAATTATGAGTCTTTTTAAAGGGAAGAAGAAATTGTACAAGCCTTGTATAGATATTCTTGACCAATAATGGGATAAGCATTTTATTTAAATGATCCACTTAGCAGCTTATTTTCTCAATTCTTATTACTTATATAATAGAGACATATGTACAAATGATATTATGGGCAGTTTTTTTGATGTGATTTAATACAAAGTTATTTTCTCTATTGAAGACTAATTACAGGCAATAAATGAAATTAAATTGTATCGTAAAGGTTTAGGGAGTTTTGCTAGATCATCTGCAAAGAGAAAACTTATGATTAAAAATACAACTTAGTAAGTTTATATACTTTCAGTTCATCATTTATTTATTAATAATATACATTTTTATATTTTCATAACTATTAATTTAAATATAGATGAATGGTGGAGATCATTCGGTGAAAATGCTCCAACATTAAGAAAACTCCTATTAGGTTACTTAGTCAAACAACTTTAAAATTAAGTTGTGAATATAATTGGAGCACTTTTTAACATATTCATACAAAGAAACAAAATTGTTTGAAACATCAAAAACTCAATGACCTTGTTTGTGCTACTTATAATTTGAGAATGAAGAACATGTTTTTTGTTGATTTATTTTTATTTTCGTGAATTTTATTTTTATTTTTGACTTTATGATTTCTCTATTATATATTCAGAGCGCTTAGTAAGAAAAGAACGTATGATACAATTAATATTGATTGTATTGACTATACTGATTTTTGGATTAAAAAAGAAAAGCCATCATCGAATCTTGATTGTATTGACCATACTAATTTTTAGATTGAATTAAGAACATCTACTGATGGTCAATTCATTCCTTATTTTAAGTATATTAACTTAAAAGTATAATCTGTTACAAATTTACAATTGAGAATTATTTCTTACATTATTAATTTGTAATTTAATCGAATATAGTAGCAAAAGTTAATGTAGATACTTCGGATGAAAGTGTGTTTATAAGTCCTTAAATAGCATTGAAGAATTTCGAACTTTTGATGATGATGAAATACAACCTCCTTCAAAAATACAATTTTGATTTTATTGTTATTTTAAGTTTTATGTTAGATTCAGATTTAGTTTGAATTAGTATATTTGATTTATTATTAGTTCACTATACAAAAATAGACATTGGTGTATTCTGTTTATTTCAATAAAATATTTATTTTTACTTATTCTTATAATTTTTATTTCTTATTTATTATATATCAGTTTTACAGTGGTTTAATATTAGTTGAACCTTTAAATATTACATCTTTCCTTTGAACTATTAGATGTCTGGTCTCATTTTTAAAACACTGATTATAACACGAAAAGCTCATTATTCATAATACTACTCATAAGACAAATATTTCTCCAAAAAATAGAGTCATCCTTTCATATTGAAGGCCTCCTTATTATGCAGAATTGTCCATTTCTTCAACCATTTTTAGCTTTAAAGAACTCAACTCAGAAATCAGAATGCATTGTTGTTGGTAAGCATTTTAAAAAACAAAAAACTTTTGACATCATTGGAATCATGGGCCTTACAGATACCAAGACCCCCATTATTAGGTGTAGTTAACAAAATTTTATCCCATTTGATTTGGTGAATTTTTCTCTTTTCTTTTCCTCCCCTCCAAACAACACCACCCTTGCTCCTTTTTCATGCTCGACATAAGTACCTTTAGGCTGACATAGGTGGGAAGAGTAGTGATTACTGATTTTACAAGTGTCATACGACCAACAAAAGCGAGTTATGCTGCTTTCCACTGTTCCAATTTGATATTGGTCTTCTCTACTAAGTAGCTGTAAAGATTCCTAATTATCCAACCATACATTAGAGGCACCGCCAAGTATTTTTCAAGATTACTCTTTAAGTCAATATTAAGCTTTTGGCTAAAGATTGTAGCTAAGTGTCTTGAAATGTTCTTCCAAACATACATATGTGATTTGGTTATGTTAATCTCTTGAACTGAAGCCTTACAGAATTTTGCTAATAATTTAAGATTAAGATATGGGAAGAGGATTAGACCGTCAGTAAAAATATATACATACATAGATGCGACATAGGTGATCTACCTTTTGCCAGTTAGATCAATGTCCAAATTCCTTTGATAATAAGCTCCTCTTTATGTGTAACCAATCAATTCATAAATATAACAAAGATACATGACTATAGGGTCTACATGACTATAGGGTCACCTTGTTTGATACCCCGAGATGGTTTAAAAGTTTAGGTGACATCTTGTTTCATGACATGTGGAAAGTACGAAGACAAATAAGACATTATTAATTGAGTAAGGTGAGAGGGAAAACTCGATTGCATCAAGGTTTCTTGTATAAAGTTACATTCAGTCTATCAAAAGCTTTGTGCCTATCAACTTTAATTATTATAAGCCATTTCCCTTTTTCTTGTTTGTATTGAGTACATGATGTCCTGCATTATGATTATATTATCGTGAACCTGTTGACTAAGAATGAAGCTAGATTGGGTAAGGAGAAAGAGATGACATGAGACTTTTTAGCCTAGTTGCAATAATTTTTGGAATGAGCTTGTATGTTATATTGCACAAGCTGATGGGGCAAATTAGCGTTATTGCCTTAAGTCTGGAGGTCTTAGGAATAAGCACATTTGAAACAAATTTAGTTGAGGGTTCTACAATGTACCAAAATTTTTGATAGAAGAGAGCTAGGAGCTCGTCTGGACCTTGGGTTTCATAAGAACATATATTAAATATTTCTTTCTTGATCTCTAGTTCAGTATTAGGTCTCATGAGGGAAACACTCTCTGCATTAGCCAGTGGGTGAGATCGTCTCACATATATGGTATGGCCACAATAGTTTCCCTTCCTAATGTATAATTTGCCAAAAAAAGATTCTATCATATCTTTAAGGATTTGTCCGTCTTAATTCTCCAATTTTAGGGAGAGAGTTTTGTTAAAAGCACTCCTAGATGGTGCACAAGCATTAAAATATTTGGTATCAGCACTCTGAAACCAATAGAGCTCTTGTTAGATGATTGTTTCCTTGTATTCTTTCCTTGGCTAATCTTCCAACCTATTGAGGCTTTGGCTATAATGATTTTCTTGCACACGTTGAATCCCTTCAACTCATGCTCTTATCTCTCTTTTATGGTTGAAAATGTCTCGAAGTATTTTTGTTCCAATCTGTCACATTTTCAACATATTTTGAAACAATCAGAGATAAATTGAGATTTACATCCCGATTATCCATTGAAAAATCTCCTCTTCCAAGTAAATCGAGGAATGAAGTCCAAGGGCGATAATTTCATAGTGGTTGACTCATTTTTTAAAGGAGACCTGCTTCATTTATGTAGATATATACTTCCTATCTAGCTTCATTAAAAGAAAGTATAGCATTTAAATCGCCTGGAAGCATCTATGGTCCAAATTAAGTGCGAGATAGCCTTCTCAGTTAATTCCAAAGTCCTTCTCCAAGGGCTGCATGGGGACTAGTATACACAATAGTGAACTGCGAGGAGCCCTTCCTATATTGTGCTTAATAGAGGAATCAATGAATTAATGATGACATTCAAAGACATTAGCTTGGATATTATCATAACTCCATGTAAGCCATATTCCCCCATAGAATCCCCCATAAAATTGTTCCTAAACCCTAGCTTTTCGATGAAGAATTGTGCTTTCTTTCCATTAAGTATGGGCTCAAAGAGGGCTGCCAAATTTTTTTATTCTTCCTAAATAATTCTTTAGCATAAAATGTGAAACCCTTTTCTGTAGCTCCTTGACAATTTCTTATGATGATTTTCATTAGAAGAAAAGATGTAGCAAAACTGAAATTAGCAATTTTCCCTTACTTCCATGATTAAGGTGGATGTACTTGGAAAAGACTGAAGTTGGCAATTATGTATTAGTTTGTAGTCTCGTAATTCTTCTTTAGTTATCATATTATGTAGGTCTTCTTCAACAATAGGGTTTTGGTATATTCCCAATTATATAACTTCTCCTTACTTTTTTCGTTTTTGAAAATCAGGGTTGTTTGATAACAGGGAAATTGTTACAGGCTTAGGAAGGGCAATAAAGGTATGTTCAGTGAACTTAGGCTCAGTGTTGTTGTAGGCTAAATTTAGTCAGGAAAGTTGAATTTGAGTAGGTCTACGACTTCACAAGGCTCATATTTGAATGGTTTAATTGTCTTGGACTAATATATTTAGGTCTTTTTAAGGTTTGCTTAGTTGAGCAATATATATGGTTGTAATGAGATAGTTGGATTTCCTACGCTGTGGGTCTATTATTGCTCTCTTTTTTGCGGAAGACTGTTGTATTTTGGGGGATTACCTTCATTTGATCTTTTCTTCGTACAGTTCGTGACTTTGTGATCCTAATTGTTGGCATTAACGATCATTGTTTGTGGAGACTTGCCTTCAGCAAAAGATATCTCGTTATCAGGCATGACATCCATCTTCGTTGTGAGATTTTGAGTTGACTGCATATCACTTAAGGTAGTAAATCTTGAATATGTATACTATAGTAATTATTTTTATTCCCAAATATAAGTTCCTTCATTAGTGCAGGTCGTTGTTTGGTTTCTCCATCTTTGTCTATTGACCACCACCCTCCACTCATCGATGGAGCCTGCAAATTTTTCCTATTGTTACTTAAGTGACTTTTGTGATTGATTCATTCCCTTGCCGTTAGCTGATTCATGTCGTTTGGTCTGGGGACAAGTATTGATTAAAGTATGACTAATATATGCACAGCCAAAGCAGATATTGGATATACTTTCATAAACAACTTTTTGCCAGATTCCTCAAACTTAAATTCTCCCTACCAAAGATTGGTCTAGTCGCAACTTAAAAGCAACTCTAGCAAATTTTTCTCTACTAATGATGTGATTATTTGTGCCTACTTTGATCACTTTTATGATAATATGACCATTTTTTTTTAGTGATCTTAGACTATAGCAATCTATAGAATGACCCAGAAGGTAAATCTAGGCTATGGTGATGAAATTTGTTTTAGTCTAAAGTATGCATCCAAATTTTCACGGTTGAAATGTGAGGTACTTGACAAGTTTATATTTTACATGTTATATGAGATTAAATTATTTGTTATTTAACACTTTTATGACATGTTTTATATAGATTTTATAATATTTCTTATGTCTAGTTCATTGTCTTATAATGATAAATTTGAGAAGAACACATGAAATTAAGTGCAACTTCTTCCCCATTTATCTATTCAAAGATATATTAGAGTCGTTTAGAAGATAAGAAAATGGACAACTTTTTAAAAGATCAATTCTAACCTAAAGATGTCAAAAGGTGGAGAAATTGGTAAAACAAGGCATAATACACAACAGACATATATGGAGAAAAGCACCTATTTTATGTGAGGGTATGAGCAATTGAGAAACAGAACAAGATTAACGTCAAATTGGTGTATATGATCAACACCAGAATCATCACTATTTTATGAAGAGAGTTACATAACTAAACTAACACTAATTACAACTTGGTGTCAAGTACCGATTATATATTGACTCATAAGGGATAAAAGGTCCAAACAAAATTGGCATTGGTGATGTCGACAATCTACCACTAATTCTTGTGCACAACTTATAAGCACGTGTTATTTCTTAATTTCAAGTGGTCTAGAGCTCTTTTTTTGTAACCCTAACTATAAATACTTGTACTAGGTTTTACTTAAGAAACTTTTAGGATAAGCTTGACAACCACCTTCTTTCGTTTTCATAATTTTTGTCTTTCTTAGCATTTGAGGAGGAATTGGAGCAAGATTGTATAAGCCAGCGGCACATTTTATCAATCCTTTCTTTTATTCTTTCCTTTATATTGAGAATTATTTGTTTTTCTTCATTATGTTTAGCAACTAGGATTCCTGGCTAGGATTAGGGGTATACATCTAAGATTTCTTTAATTATTAATACATGATTTAATTATTTAATTGATTGAATTTATTATCTTTATACCTAATTATTGAGTTAAGTCTGGCCATCATTGATTCAGTCTTATAGATTATATAAAAGATCAAAAGGTGAAATATGATCTATAAACTAGGAGAACAAACACTTTAGCGCTAGAGAAGGATGATATCCTAAACTTTAGTGATAACTAAATAGAATAACTATGCTTAATGAATTTGATAAGGTTAAGTTTTGAATCAAGAGATGATATTTACCTAATTAGATATGCTAGTGTGTTTTGAGAGAAGAGATAGATGATTTACGTTAATTGTAACTTTAACCTAAGTAATCAAACTTATATAATAACTAAAATTTTATATAAGTGAACCTTGAAGCCCTAACATTTGATTTATTGATTTCTCTTTATTAGTTGACTTGCATTGTTTTTATCAAATTAATGATTTCATTATTGCGGATAAATGTTTTTTTTAGTTTCAATGTTTAAATAGGTTTAATAGATTTAGTGATATAGTTCCCTATAGGATTTGATATTATGGAGTTACTCCAATTTAATTCTTACTATAATTGGTTTTGATGCTTTTAGTTTTGGTTGTTCAAGTTTTTTACGTTGTTTCTAGGGAGCTTGGTTTTGCTATTTTTGTTATGTTTTATTTTTTGTTTTTTTTCATTTCCTTTGATTTCTTTAATTTGTTTCAAGTAGTTGATATAAAATAGGAGATAAAAGAGTAACAACTTGGATATCCAACTTTAATTTGATCCTAAAATTGAATGGGCCTATAAACAAAATCATCTAAAAAGGAGAAAAAATTGGAAGCATATGAAGAGAATATAGTAGTTGATATAGAGTAACAGCCATAAAGGATGCACATGGGGGATATACAATTGCCTGTGATTAATGTGAGTCCTTCATTCATTACATTGAGTCAAAAGGTGAGGAACTATATATGAACTTAAGCAAGTACATCTATGCTTACATCAAATATCTTGAATTACATCAAATGGATGTAAAGACTGTTTTTTTTAAATGGATAATTAGAAGAAAAATTCTATATGGAATAACCTATAAGTTTCATAGAGATGGGTTAGGAACATAAAGTGTATCGGTTATTAAAATCGATTTATGATCTGAAGCAGACTTTAAGGCAGTGGTATATATACTTTCATAATGTAATCATTTCATATTTGTTTTCTTAGTCAATAATGGAGCAATATCATGGAAAAGTAAGAAAAAATCTTACATTGCATTGTCTATAATGGAAGTTGAATTCATAGCATTTTCAGTAGCAGTAAAATAAGCTATATGGCTTTGACAATTCTTGGTTCATCTGAGAGTCACTAAAAGTGAAACTGATCCAGTAACTATCAACTGTGATAGTTAAGCAAGAATCACGTATACAAAAGATCCCAAATTTTACTATAAAACTAAGCATATAGATACCAAGTATAATTACATGAAAGATATAGTATCATGAAGAGAAGTGAACATGAAGTATATATCTACACAAATTATGGTGGCATATCCAATGACAAAGCCAATTTTCCAAGATGTGTTTATTAAGCATGTGAAGTCACTAGGCTTACGTAGATATTGAAATATAATAAGTAACATTTTTCTTTGTATGTTCATTTGTTGTAATGTCATATTTAAACGAGAATGTCTAATGGACATTATACATTATACATTGTATAATACTTGTTTCATAAATATATTTGTTTATTTTTGCATAAATGTATATATTTATAGATATATGAATCAAGAGTACATAAGATAGATCAAAGTTTGGCTTTCTCACACGAGCAATCTCCTCTGGTGATTTATGATCACTAGAGATGAGACAAGTTCAAATTTTATTATCTAAGTGATAATTAAAATCGACAAACTTCATCCATAAACACCTTATTAAATTACAAGGAAGTTGTTACAAATTTATTAGCTTATTACGATATCTGCCTTAAGTTACCATATGTGAGTTCTAAAATTTTTTTTTTAGTAGGTAAGTGAACTCAAGTTAAACATTTAGTATGTTTGAACTAACATTTATACGATATTTTGTTAATGAAAGACCTTCACATAAAGCAAAAATAAGTTAATACGGTAACAAATGACTCACACCATGTGCGTAAATACTACTATAAAGGGGTTAATGTAAGTTACAAGATCTCAGCTTACATTCTGTGAGGCCCTTAAGGTTAAGGTTCCCCATTAAATACTCTTAAGACTCTTGTTAATTTTTTAGAATTAAATTTATGGTTTGCTACTTTAGAATGTTACCAGCAAGTCATGTATGATGCAATATTATGAAACGATTCTAGGAAAACAAATTAAATTTGGTTTGAAAGGATTCAGAGCAAAGGAAGGTCATTGTGTTTACAGAATCACATAAAACATATTTACAGGTGGCAAACATATCTTAGAAAGATAATTGAATACAATTATGATATAATGAAATAAATGAGATCAAAAGCATATTAATGTGAGATATGACCTAGGGTATAGCATATAATATTTGCTCAATAATAGATTGGTCTCAGGGTCGATTTATTAATCAAGATGTCATATACTCTTAATAGATATATGATAATGAGTGCTTATTGAATGCTGGTCAAATGGGTTATTGGATAAGTATGATAAATCACAGAATGTTGATCATCTAAACCCATCATATATAAGTGAAAGATGATATATATTAGACAAACTTGATTATTTAGATTACGACGTTTAATATTAACTATGAAAGAGCAGTTACAATTTTAAACTTAATATAAAAATAATTAAAACTTTTTAAAGATAAGATGATAATAAAATAATACAGTATTTAGATAAAATTTGGTTAGTGCCCGTGTGTTCTCTGCAAAAGATCCTTTAATCTATGAAAACTATAAACTCATTCAAGTAAGTTATAAATTTCAATGGTGCATATATTTTATAAAAGATCATATTATTTATCTATATATTATCTATGTGTTAGATAATATTTTCTTAGAGTGGTTATGACCTCGATTATAGAAACACAAGTAGCAGGCATACTATATTGCTTTTCATCTTTTGCAACCACAACATACGCTCTTCTAAGCGCCGACGATGGGTTTCTATGCTAAGGATTTGCAATCGAACTATCATCTATTCCTATTAGAAAATCAACTCTTCTTGCAACATAAGTGTACATAGGTACTAATCTGAGACTTTGTAATTCTCTCCACACACCTATCAATTAGGTGATTTTTCTTGTAATAAAGAAATTGTCCAATTCATCTCATAGACCTGATGTGCAATTCATTGAGTGAATCATTCTTCAAAATCATACTAAATTTCACTTGTAGTGTTTATATAGACAACACTTGTATGCAATTCTTTGGAGATTGAATTGATCAACCATGATTTGACCACAACATTGCATTGGATCCAACATTGATAATCCTCAAAATGAACATCGAGTTTTCTTATCGATTAAAGTATGTTTAGGAAGTCGCTTCTCCAAACACTGCAAGAAAAATATGCTTTTGCGACGGTCTTTACCGATAGAAAACGTAGACTTTTCGTCGATATGTAAGATTAGCGACGGACATTACCGATGGACCAAAGCATCGTAGAAATGGTCATAGCTAATAAATACCGACCGAAAATAATTGACCGTTGGTAAATTTACCGACGGAATATTTACCAACGGTTGGAATACTTCCGTTAGTAAATTGTTACAAAATTATCAACGGTTATTTCATCTGTAATTATCGACAATAAGTCGTTGGTTATTCTGTTTGTGATTACCGATGGTATGTGCTTTATCTGTGATTACCGACAGCATGTGGTTGGATACTTCGTCTGTGATTACCGATGGTTTCCGTCTTTCTGTCGGTAATTTTTGTTTCAAATGTACCGACGAAAGTTGTTGTTCCGTCTGTGATTACCAACGGTGATGTTTATTCTGTCGGTACATGTTTTAGTTTTAATGATGGATTTTCATATGTCTATTGGTAAATGAACTAAAAAACATTTTTTTAAAAAATGTGTTGTCAATAACATCAATAAATGTTATTTTGCATAATTTAAACAACTATTAATATAATAGTATAAATTTAATTTTTAAAACATAAATTTGATTGATAATATAAAGTTGAAAATATCTAAATTGATAATAAAAACATTAAATTGTACATAATAAGTTTTAGTATCTCTAATAAAAAGAACAAAAGTACACTATTAATTTGGAGACGGCGGATGCTCTGATTGATGCGATGAGGTGCTACCCCTACCCTTCAACTCATCCATCTCATTACGGAGCTGAGCTATGTATTCCATCGACTGTTGCAACTGAGTTGTTAGCATCTGTACTGTGCTCTCAAGCTGAACGACTCTCTCATTGGATCCTAACCGCCTACTAGATACAGCTATACTGAACGTGGAGGATTGCGAATAACATGTATTCGCAAATGAACCTAAGTCGAAAATCCTTCCCCGACGATCCCTACCACCCACTGCATGAAGATAGGTTTGAGTCTCATTAATATCTTCAAACTGCTGAGACTGTCGTTGAATGCTTTCTTAAATTTGGTCCTATCAAAAGGCAATATTTATAATAGTAAGTGATAATTATTAAGCATTAATATTAAGTCATAAATTTCACATACAATGAGTTTTCTATAACGGTTGTTGATGAATGTCACACCGTCATGCTTCTTAGTGAGAGTGTGCAAAAAGAGTTGACGGGGTATAGGCCTCATGCCCATAGTCTTTTCCTGCATAACAATAAATGTTATAAGTAAAATAGAATTTATAAAAATTTTGGCAGATTTTTCTCTATTTTTATGAAATCTACCCCATGTTGAACAAAGAAAAAAACTAAAAAACACATTCATATATGGCACCAAACATTTATAACATTATCATTCTCAACACATATTTTCATTCCAAAATTCACACATAAAATTCAATAAAAATACATCAAAGTAAAGAAATGACAATATAAATTTAAAGTGTAGATACTTACAAGTCTCTCTGCATGCTCTTGGTGAGTAATAGATCCTCCCGTATGTACGGAAAGACTCTCTCCCCCCGGTCCTCCATGTTTGTTGGCCGAATTATGCTCTGAAAGGGACATGGCCTCAGGTGATGTTTAATACTGCTACTAGCGACTCCATATTTTTTCAAAAATGTAAGGCGTTCGTACATCTGCCCTGTGTATCGCAACAATAAAGTTGCGATACCTCATACGTGTTCGTCTTTCCCATACTCTATAGACGATGACGTCTAATTGAGAATCCCAAACAAATTCTTTCTGAAACAAAAGAACAAGCATTCAATTAATACTTATGATGTAATGATATTTATCTAATAAATGTACAAAATTGTCAATTAAAAAATAAATTAATAATTTTTGTTGTACTTCAAACTCGTGATAGTAAAATTCCCTTGTCGCTTGAGAGATATTCTTCCATACAAAGCCCTCAATATCAATCTTCTCCTTGAATTTTGATGTCATGCTTCTTGAACACGATCTAGATGGAATGAACCTAATATAAGATTGAAAAATTTTATACCATTTTGTTTATAACTTAATTATAAACATATAGTGTCCAATTTATTTTCACTACATATTATTGACAATTGTAATGTAAGTTCTTGCATCAGGTCCCTCTGCTCCAGGCCGGTGGCTGCTTTCTTCATCATCATTGTTTACCCTCGTCGATATAGGGGTAGTAAATGATGTAAGGGTCGTGGATGGTGCAGCAGTATCTGCGGAAGGTACCTCATCTACAAATGTAGTAGCTGGAGAGGGAGGAGGAGATTCAGTTCCAACTGCTACAGCATGAGATGCTTCACTTGTACAGTAAGTACCTTCGAATTGTGGTCTGAATCTTAGTCACGAAATATCTTGTCTTCTCTTTGATGCCATATTTCAACCTGAGATTAATATTAAGCTTTAGCTCTTCAAAGTTATGACAAGTAATCTCAGTGCACCAATGAAAATATACTACAAACATCATACAAAGTTGCGACCTTCTTATGTCAGATTCAAGGATGAAAAAAATGAGAACGAAATTAAAAGAGTTAAAATAAATGTTATGTTTAGTCAAGATGGAAATAGATTAAAAAAAAGGGTAAGCAATAAAATTTATGAGGCTACAGAAGTGTAATATGCCATAAGAGAATCAGGGTTGATGTATCAAGTAAAGGAAATAATTGATTACTTAAATATAATATTCAAGTACAAACACAAATTAATCGCTATCATCACTTAATTATAAATCAAAATTATCTTTTTGTTATAAAGAATTTGAATCAAACTCAGGCTCTTCTTCAGATCTCTGCCCCTCCTCATCCTCTCCAGATAAAATTTCAACATATTCATTACATGGATGATTCAAAGATTTATTATCCTCATATACGACAGATGCATTTATTTCATTGGTATCTTCTAGAAACACTTTACTTTCAATTATCTGTTCTCCTTTTCCATGTGATTTAAAAACACCTCTAGGTTTAACTTTGCAAACAGCCAACCAATTTGACTTATCTTGTCGTAAGCTGGGAAAAGGGA
>JAOTAY010000002.1:33927156-33951305 GCA_025629805.1 Erythroxylum baracoense | reverse complement strand
AAGTGACTGAATGTTATGACTGATTGTATTGACTGAGATAATGTGAATGAAAGTGATTGATTGTATATGAATGATTTGTGGTATGCGTTTTATTTTAATACATGTAATATAAAGGCAGTTGTGACTGGTAATACTACTGACTGAGACTGCTATTGAAAAGAGCTTAAAGCTCAAACATATAGAGCCTAAGGTTCACTGTGATCAATAAACCCGGTGATATGGGGTATTGAAAAAGCACATAGTTAAGGCTCACTGTGATCAATGAACCCGGTGATACGGGGTATTGAAAAAGCATATAGTTACAATTATGTAAAAATGAATGTGAGTCTCATACATATAACATTCACATATGATTTGAATTCATTGAATGATTTGTAAAGCTGTAAGAATGTTATATGTTTGTATATATGGTATTAAACCAATGATAATGTTTTATTCAAGTGTAATGAAGTGATAGTTTGATTTAATTGTTTGTCTGAAATTACAATTTATTTGTGATAGAACTTGGTGCTAATCAAGTTGAAATGAACTATGTGATAATATGTTTCTAATTGATTGTGTTTTATAACATGAGTGAAGCATCGAGGATGGTTACTCTACTAAGTTCACAAAACTCATTGAAATTGCACCGTTGTTAATTTCAGGATCGAGAATGAGACGACCTAGCTTCTAAGACTCCATAGAAGCATATTTTGTGCAACTTTGACGATCAAATATGGCTCAAAGGTCAGTCAGCTGGGCATTGAAGACATATTTTGTTAATAACTTTTGTGCATTCCTCATGTTTGTAGCATATTGTGTAGACTGAGCTGTTTATGCTCATAGGATGATGTTGTATATATATGGATGATGTTGAACTTAAAGCTACAATGTACATTATGGTTATGACATAAAATTTGGAAATTTTGGATGTTAGAAAATGTGTGTGATTTGTGATTTTAATTATGATGCCATGTTATAAAGTGAAAGTAAGATGGCTAACACATCATTTTTGTCAGGCATGTGCACGTGTGACATGTGACCTAAGGGCACGTGTGCATATGTCAGATGGGAGTGGGGTGTTACACAAGTTGTTAAGATAATTTGCAAGTTAAAGGAGGACTTGTCTAATTCTTTTGACTTGAAAGATTTGGGCCCTATAAAGCATATTTTGGGTATAAAAATAACTCAGTATAGGAAAAATAGGAAAATGTTGTTATTACAGGAGAGCTATATTGAACAAGTGTTAGAAAGGTTTAATATGAAACATGCCAAGCTAGTTAGTATGCTATTAGCACCTTACTATAAGTTGAGTAAGTGTTCATGCCCTTCAATTGAAAAGAAGAAAGATGATATGTCTTTTATTCCATACTCATCTATTGTTGATTCCTTAATGTATGCAATAATGTGTATACAAAGCAGATAACGCATAGGTTGTTGGGTTGGTGAGTTGGTACTTATCTAATTTGGGGAAGGTTTATTGTAAAGCAATGAAATGGATATTAAGATACTTGTAGGGAACTTCTAAATGAATTTTCGGTTTTAGCAATTGGGAGCCAATTCTAAAAGGCTATATAGATACGAATATAGCTGGGGATCTTGATCATATGAAATCCACTTTAGGCTACTTGTTCAAATTTATAAGGGGAGCCTTTTATTGGTAATCCAAGCTACAAAAGTGTGCAGCTTTATCCACATATGAAGTGGATAAATTAGATAAGGATCTGATCTAGTTGAAACAATTCCTTCAAGAATTGGATGTGAAGTAAGATGAGTATGTAGTATTTTATGACAAGTGCCATAGATTTAAGCAAGAATACTATGTATCATACTCGCACCAAACACATCAATCTTTGGTATCATTAGTTGAGATATGTGATTGAGGAAAAAAGTTACAGTTGAAGAAGATCTGCGTAGATAAGAACAATGTTGATATATTAAAAAATATGGGTCCCCGGAGCAAGCATAAGTTTTGTATTAAGCTCGCTGGGATGACTCTCAAGTAGTCCTTGGGTTGATTTGTGTCTCCTTCAAATGGGCTTGAGGGGGAAATTATTAAGGGTCCAGCTACATTTGAAGGAAAATGTGAGTTTCAATGATCTTAGATACCTTCATAAATTATAGGATGTATGAGCAAGTCAAGATGGAAAACCATTGACTTTAAGCAATTTATAAGAGATATGGATATGTTAAGTTGAACACGCTCTTCTCCTTGTTTTATAGGGCCATGTGTAAAGGTCATATAAGTGACTGTGATCGTGTATGAGATGGATAATGTTTTGTATGATGGTGTAAGGTTAGACACCCCCATGTCCCTATCATACACAACCATATGTGTAGACCATCTAAGTCACTCTAAACATGAACAGGTAGATGGTAAGAGTTGAAGACATAGAAGATAGTATGGAGACAAACACGCTAGTGTCCCTAGCATACACTATCTTGTAAGTAAACTATGTAATTGACTAAAACCATATTCATCTTTGAATGTTGGAAGAATGATAGACATGGTCACTATACATGACCGTATAAGTGACAATGTATAATCTAAAAAACCTATGTTTAGATTATAAAAGGAGAAAACATGTGGGTTATATTTATGAGTGAAAAGTGCATCGAAAAAGGAAAAAAGTTAAGTAATGTAAGAACATAGAAGATTTTCTCATTACATAATTAGTATTTTGTTTAGTTATAAGTTATCTTTGCATTTATTATTCCAAGATTTACTTTGGTGTTGATTCAGGATATCAACTTGTACTCAATATTGGAACTTTGTTAGGATTACTTATTCCTATATTGTGGTATAGTTTCAAGTTAAGGTCAATAGCTTGGAACTTGAACTCTTGCAAGTTACTATTTGATCTAGTGGATTTACTTGTAAGCTTGGCCTATAGTTTTTTCCCTTTACTCTAGAGGGATATTTGGTGTTCTTTTATTTTTTTGTCATCTATATTTCTTGAGTTGATTGATTATTGTAATTGGTTCGCTTAGATTAGTTGATTGTTATTAATTGACATTGTAGGTGCTGTGATTAGAGCCCAACAAATCTAAGTAAGTGATCTTCTTAATCTTTAACTAGGCGAAATACTACAAATGAATACATAACCAGGGGAATGAGAGAATTATTGACATATATCTCACCAGAACCACCTTTGGAATAGCTTTGAAAGTGATAATCTTGAAGGTGGTTTTGGTGATGAACATGAAGTTGGAGATAAGAGGAAAAATGAAGAAAGGTGGGATGGTAGGAGGGAGGAGAGGGAGAGAATACTATAAATAAATGTAAATAATTTTTAATTTTAATAAAATAAATAATAAATAATGGCAACGAGACATTTAATTGACAAAAAATTAACACCATTAAAATTTCCATCTATTTAAGGTCTATTTTACACGTTTTGGAAACATTACGGTTCAAATTGAATGATTTAAAATGTTAAGGTTCAAGCTATATTATGATGAAAATGTTGATGCTCAAAATACGCTTTTGCCTGTCACCATAGTTGTTATAATGGTTCCAAAATGAAAATTTGATGCTTTGTTGGCTATTTCAGTAAGTTTCTTTCTTTTTTTTCTTTTTTCCTAATTGCCATGTTTATAAAATGTGCGTTGCCCAAAATAAAATAATTATCTCTTACTAGTAATATTTCTTAAAGATTTAGAAAAAAAACACCAAAGCAAAAGAATCCACTAAAGCCATCATTTGAAATCTTCAATATTGGCAAATATTGGATGTTTTTAGGTTGAAATTAATGGTTTTCATGGAAGTTCCACGATTTGTTTGATTATGGGTGTTTGAATTTTGTTCTAAAAACACAAAACAATATGAATTTTACAACCAAAGACTCATTAACTATGTTGAGAATGCACATGCATTATGAAGAATTGTTATCCGTGCAATGCCAGTAAATTTGAAAAATAGGGGAGGATGGAAAAAAAAGATCATAAGCTATTTTGATATTTTACATCAAAGGGTATTTTCTTCTATTAGATCTTATGTCATACATATGGACATAAACTCGATGCACTAAATTTAGAAAGGAAATAACAAAAAAACAAAGTAGGCCCTATGATAATATGGAAACCCACTCATACCCCTTTACGCCTAAAAAAAGTAAGCAATAAGCCTTCATTCATAGTAGGTATCATACATATAATTATAGTAGCTCATCTCACTGCCCTAAGAGAACATTTATCACCTTTAATGTCCAAAGGATGATTCTTCATTATACATACACATAAAATACCAAGTAATACATTTTATACATCTCCATCACTAATGTAATATAGTATGCCATTTTTGTGATAGGTATAGACATGTTGATAGATTTTTTTAATAGGAAAATGATCATAAATAAACCATTGAAAGTGTAGGTTAAAAGAAGAAAAAGCTTAATGATTAAGGAAGAAAGTTTATTTAGGTACATAAAACACTTTGATTGCCTTACTTTATAGGACCTTAAAGACAAATCGTATATATTAAAGATGGTGTTATTATTTTTAAAGATTTTATGTTTTTTTATCTTAAAGAATCTAACCGCCTTATGTTGAAGAAATACTAGAAAATGTTTATGTAGAATGTGAAGAAATTAGCCTTTAAAGAGAATAAGAATGATCAAAGACTCTTTAAAAGAGTCAATTGTTGAACCAAGTGAGGATGATAAGAAGGATAAGATACTTCCAATGGTTTAAAAATTCAAAAGGAATCATCATTCAAATCATATCATATGTAATGTTTAATAAGAGGTATTTATTATATCATATTTTAGAAATATATGACATCTTGCTCTTATCTGTCAATCTAATTATAAATCTTTTTGATGAATGTTAGGTTTGCACTATTAAAAAGGAATTGACTATTTTTTAGTAAGTATGAACCTAACTTAAATATTATGTGCAAATAGGAATATTGAGGTAAATTTATTAAAATACTAGACTAATTGGGATATAATTTCACTAAACTAATGAATGATAAAATTATGAGAGAACTAGACATTTTACAATGTTATAAAAGTATTTTTTTTAATGCTTATGATTGTCTTTGATTGACATTTTCATGAATTATTAAGTATTTTGATGTTTTATTTTGATTTTTAGGTTTGATTTACAAGACTTTAGGCCATGTTGGTCAACTAACATCATAATGTAGTCAACCAATATTATATAAATACAAAACTCCTATATACATTAAATTGTTCATTTGGAGCCTGAGCCTATTTATAATAGGTTTTGGATATTTTAGTAATTTATTTAAAATTTAATTCTAATTTACATTAAACTTTAAATAGAATTGAAATTAATTTTGATTAAATATCAATTATGACCAAATAAAATCCAATCTCATATTGATTCCTATTTATTATATATCTCATATTAAATTATAAATTTGTCAAACTTTACAATCAAATCCAATTTAATTAAAATACCTTTTCTTCCTTCAACTAATTCTTTGTGTGTGACTCATTCAATTCACAAATATGTTGACAATGTATACAATTATAATCTTAAATCATATTTAAAATTAGATAAATTAAACTTATTTAATCTATCTTTAATTCTCTAACTAAATAATTTATATCCATAGATCAAGATTGACGTTTAGTAACACATCATGACCATTTAAATATTTAGGAATGTCAAAGTGATTTTGACTAACTTTTCGTTGCATGATTTTTCTGTATAATTCAATCATTTCATCATATAACATTCTAGTTTAACATAAAGCATGAAATTAATATCTACTATATTTGAGTCTAATTTTATTAGTCCTCCACCATTATTAATTGATTATATTAATGACATTTGTAAACTATTTCACAAAGTTTCATTTTATCTTAGAAAAGGATTTTCTAAATCAATACTAATAGAGAATAATGAAAAATTGACCCTAATTATTTTAAGGTAATGAATTCTATATTAATCACTCAACTACCTCCATATAGTTCATGATATATTCAATAGTCACCGACTGAGCTACCTTTGACTTAAATAGGTTATAAGTAGTATCAAAACATAACTATTCTTATATGAGATACTTTGTTGATTTAAGTTAAAATATCATTTATATATTCATCACAATGAGAAATTTTATATACATATAAGTAATGCTCTAACTAGAATCCTCATATGGGCAATCCTGACCCTGAGCAAGGACAAGAAGTGCATTTACCCAGGGCCTAACCTTATAAAAGGCCTAACTAATGACTAAGTTATCGTATAAAAGTGGAAGAGGTTGTTAAGAGAGACTTTAAATTCTTTATCTTTCTTAGGTGGCGAGAGTGTTGTTGTAAAAGGAACCTAAATTTTCAACTTCCAAATTTAACCACTAACTCTTTTACGTTAATATGTTTATAAATTTCTTTCATAGTCTTGGGCATTTGGCTATAGTTTTTACCCTTTATTTCCATCAGCGCATGAATCTAAAATACCCAACTCAGGAATTGGTAGCAAAACATCTTCATAGTTTTGAGTGATAATTTAAAGGAAAATTTTCTAGTTTTTTCAATATATTTTTCAACTTACTGAATACTTGAATACATTATAATTAATTTGCCTCATCTGACAACATTTGCCCGTACATACATGATACACTGTCTGACAATGTTTCTATGGACATGATTATATGTCTTGTTCACCAAATCCAAATCCTCTTGACTTTCTTTTCCAAATCAATATTAATAGAGAACAATGAAAAATTCTCCCTAATTATTCCAATATGGTGAATCTTATATTGATCATTCAGCTACCTCTATATAGTTTATGATATATCCAATGACCACTGACTGAGCTACCTTTGACTAAAATAGGTCATGAGTAGTATCAAAACATAACAATTCTTATGTGAGATACTTTGGTGATTTAAGTTAAATGATCATTTATATATTCATCAGAATGAGAAGTTTTATAGTCATGTAAGTAATGCTCTAAATGGAATCCTCATATAGGCAGTCCCAGCCCTAAGCAAGGGCAAGAAGTGCACTTACGCAGGGCCCACCCTTATAAAAGGCCTAACTGATGACTAAGTTATCATAGAAAAATGGAAGAGGTTATTAAGAGAGACTTTAAATTCTTTCCTTTTCTTAGGTGGCGAGAGTGTTGTTATGAAAGGAAAGTAACTTTTCAACTTCCAAATTTAACCATTAACTTTTTTTACATTGATATATTTATAAATTTCTTTCATAGTCTTATGCATTTGGCTGTAGTTTTTACCTTTTATTTCCATCAGTGCATGATTCTAAGATACCTAACTCAAGAATTATCAGCAAAAGATCTTCATAGTTTTGAGTGATTATTTAAAGTTAAAGTTTCTGATTTTTTCATTATATTTTTTTAGCTTATTGAATACTTGAATACATTATAATTAATTTGCCTCCTATGTTAACATTTGCCTATACATACATGATACATTGTCTGACAATGTTTATATGGATATGATTATATTTTTTGTTCACCAAATCCAAATCCTCTTGACTTTCTTTTTTTCCTTTACATATTATTTTCATTTGACGTTATTTGTCCTCCTCTGACAATGTTACTCCCACTATAGGGTTTAAATGATACATACATTGATTGTTTTTACTTTATCTTTAGGTTTTAATTATTAAATCATAGTAACACTTATAATTGTTGTCATTATGCTTCAGTCAAGATTAAGAGAGAAAGATAAATACAAATATCCAATTACATCCCAGCACCCCATTTTTTCTTTTGATACTTAACTGTTTATAAGTATCGAGTAAACATTAAAAAATAAAAATGTGGCACTAGGTAATACGAAAAATACAATTATAGTTAATAATCAATACACTAAATCATGTTTAACTTTTTCATGAATACTTATTTAGTGGGTGAGGTAACTTTGACGGTAATAAAAATAATAGTTGTAATAAATTTTTAAGTACATGAAGCATAACTACTTCATTTTTCAAAGAATTAACATAAAACTTTGGTTTTTCCTACCTAGTGACCATCATTACTGAGATTTAAAATTTGATTATTTTATATTGTAGTATTTATTTAATTATTAATTTTAATAAAATAGAAGAAAATATTCTTAATATTCTTAATAAAAATGATATAAAAATTATAATAAAATTATTTAATCAATTAATTTTAAATTTATTTAATATTTAATTTATTATAATATAGTTATGTTGAAAACCTTTACTTTTGTTTGAAAAAGTCAATTCTCTTTTTTTAATAAATACATTGTAATTCAACTGTATTTTGACTTATTATATTTATTTTAAAATATGTATTTATGATAAGATTATTATAACTTCTCCACATATATCTATTGTCAAAAAGAGAATTGATTTCCCTTTTTCTTTGAACTATTACCATCAACATGATTAGATTAGTCATAATTTGAATATCTATTCTCTTTGGTAAAAAGTGAATCGCCGTTAGTTTTTGATGTTTTAAAAATTAATCACTATTAGTTTTTGATATCTTAAAATTACTTAAAAAATCAAAATTAGATTTTGGATATGATAAAATTTTTCATAAAATTTGCTCTTTATTTTTTGATCTTTAATATAGAATATTAAATTTTGCTATTTTTTTCCTTTGTCACAGATATATAATACCACTAATATATCTTTTTGATATATAGTCAATTTAACGGTGTTCTATTGTTCCTGTATGCTTCTTCTAATTCTATATAGGTGCTTTTGTTCTATTTTAGTCCAATTATGTTATAATTGGTTTATATGATGTTGCATAAAAAACATTTGTCTAGAAGTGAAAAAAGAAAAAAGAAAACAAGTATAATAGTTAATAGAATCCCAAAAAGTAGCTATTAATAAATTTATTAAAAAAGTATGCTTCTCATGTGAGAATCTTGTGGAATTATGTTAAGGTAATTTTGAATGATAGAAAGAAAATTTAGGTTATGATATTCATATTCATGAGAATATTAGTAATTTGAGTGAGCACTATCATGTATCAGATGCATCCGATTTAGAAAATTTAAGGGCAAATGAGGAACTAATCTCTATATTGAATATTTATGATACTAGAAATTAAGATAATCTTGATAATAAACTAATGAACAGTTTAGTTGAAACGAGACTTATAAAAGAATTGAATCTTGTGTTTTCTTCAGACGATACCTCGCAACATTTTTCATATTCTTATTATTATAGAAAATTGAGTAATAGAGAGATTAGCGATTGAAAATGGTTGATTTACTCTAAACATATAGATAAAGTATATTGTTTTTTGTAAGTTGTTCAAATCTAATAGTAAACAAAGTTCACTAGAAAATGATAGATTTAGAGATTGGAAACATCTTAGTGAGAGACTCAAAGAACACGAGAATAGAGTTAAACATATGACTAACGTGAAGACTTGAAATGAATTAAGAGTAAGATTGAAATTAAACAATTGATAAAGATTTGAAACAAGAAATTATAAAGGAGAAAGAAAGTTGGAGATAAGTTTTGGTAAGAATAGTTTCTATTGTGAAATGTCTTGCCAAATATAGTTTGGCTTTTCAAGGATCTAATGGGAAACTTTACCAAGATAGTAATGGTAATTTTTTGGGATTGATTGAGATTATTGCTAAATTTGATGTAATAATGCAAGATCATGTTAGACTTATTCAAGATCATAAAATTCATCATCATTATCTTGGTCAAAAAATCGAAATGAGTTTTATGTCTCTTTTAGCTCATTGTATTATAAGTTCTATCATAAGGATCATTAAAGAGGTGAAATACTTTTCTATTATTCTTGATTGTACCCCACATTTGATCCATCAAGAATAATTAAGTCAGTACGTTGTGTGAATATGTTAAATAAAAAATAAAAATAGAAGAGTGCTTTTTTTATAGTTTTTGAAAGTAAATGACACCTTTAGATTAGAACTTTTCAATGAATTATTGAATGCATTTAAGTCTCTTGATCTTAGTGTCCATAATGTAAGGGGTCAGGGTTATGACAATGGTTTTAATATAAAGGAAAAACATTAAGGGGTTCAAAAGTGATTACTTGAAATAAATCCGAGAATATTATATATGTCATATGCTTGTCATAATCTTAATCTTAATGATATGACACATTCTTGTGTTAAAGTTATTTCATTTTTTTTGGAGTTGTGCAGTGCATATATGCATTATTTTTAAGTTCTCCTAAAAGGTGGAAAATTTTACTTTATAATGTTTTGGACTTAACCATGAAGTCATTATCTAACACTTGTAGAGAGAGTCAAATAAAAAGTATTAAAGCTATTAGATTTCAAGCTCCTCAAATAAGATTGACTTTAATGGAATTATTTAGATCTTGTGATGATGCCAAGTCAAACAGTTAAGCAGAAATTTTGGTTATTGTACTTGAGAGTTTTGAGTTTTTACTTAGTATGATATTTTATTCGTTATTAACATGGAGAGTAAAAAGTTTTAGTCTAAATCTATGTGTATTGACAATACCATAGAGCAATTATAAGTAATACAGACTAAAGAATCAACCATCGAAGCTGGGTTCTTTTGTGGCTTTCTTCTGGCCATCTCTCGTGCTTAATGTAGTTAATAAGAAAAAGTCTCTAATCTTCAATATATACTTCCATACGGGGAACCCTTTATACAATGGTGACAACATTGCAATCTTGGATAAGTTCTTTCAGGCAGGACCTTGTCATGTTTAATGACTTGTGTTCTGCTACCAGGTGGGCTACTAGAGTGGCTACTAACTTTGCGAATGCATTTCATGATATTTTTTGATAAATATAGAAATGCAGGGTTTTACCTCTAGTATGAACATTACAAAAAATATTGCACAAGAGATGAATATAGAACCAACATTTCCAGCTAGATGTTGTATATTAGGGAATTTTTGATGAAAATGATCATGATAGAGAATACAATCAACTAAGGATTCCTTTAGTGTTGGTTACTTTCTAGTTATTGTGGATATGACAATTGTTTCATTGAAGAATAAGTTTGAACAATTAATGACATTTGAAAGTATTTTTGGATTCTTATTTGATTTAAAAAAGTTGAGGTCATTGGATGATAAAGAACTAAGAGAATATTATACTAATTTTACAACTACTATTTCTCATGATAATATGTCAGATAAAATGACTTTGCAAAATTAGTTAATGTCATCAGTTGAAATTCTTGAATTTGTTAAATCTACATATTATTATCCAAATATTTCAATTACTTATCAAATTTTATTAATTGTACCTGTAATTGTAGCATTAGTTGAGAGAAGTTTTTCAAAGTTAAAATTATTAAAAACCTACTTGAGGTCATAAATGTCACATAAAAGGTTTAGACATTTTATGTATCGATAAGGATATGTTGGAAAATATTGATCTTGATACTATTATTAATAATTTTACATATATAAATATGCAGAGAAAGTATTTTTTCACGATCATCTGTGTGCTTGTTAGTTCAATTCTCTTGAAATTTTGCAATATGATATTGTTATTTGATTATAGCTATTGCTATTTTATTGTTACTGCTACTATTTTTTGAGATTTTATCACTGCTGACATTTGCAAGATGTTATTGGTTATTGTTATGATATTTTAGTATTTTGTTGAATATGTGGACTTTTGAATTGAGTCACTAATATTTAGATACTAAATTTTAATAATAATAATAACAACAACAACAACAACATGTTTTTAAAATTTATATATTTGCATATTACCGATTTATTAAAGCCCTTCTTTTACTTTATCCTAGGCCTATAAAATGTTAAAAACGATCCTACATATGGAGTCAATTCAGTAAATTTTTTCTCTGACAAGCACCCACACATTTGTTTAGTATCTTCATATTTTAGTCTATGAGAACGAATACTTCCTTCATAAGGAAAAATCATAATGTGTGTTAGTCTTTTTGTGCTTTATTAATGCTTAGTCTTAATAAAACAATAACTAGGAACAATTTAGAAATAATACATAAATGTTATATAAATATCATAGTTACAATCTCATCTTAATTTCATTTGCAATATATATCTATCTTATGAATTTTACCATATATTGAATATGTATAAGATAAAAAATATTTTTAAATAATTATATAGGTAATCTACAACTAATCATAAGACATAAACATATCTTATATTTAGAATTGATTTATAAATAGGCCTATTTATAGTATGAGGTTCCCATCAGCCCTAGGTTTCCTAGTAGTTCCAACTCCCACACTGCTGTTGGAAGCGAGATGTCCGCAATTAATCCGACCAAGGGGCATGTCTAGGGGATTAAAGGATCATCAATAGGAAAAATTCCCCCTTTCTTCTCCTTTTTGGTGATTCGAACTCAAGAACTCTTACAAATAAGAGCCTTAAGTGAGGAGTTAAAACCAATTAAGTCACTCCTACTTGTCTATGTACCTAACATTCAGCTACAACCTTATTTTGCGCCAAAAAAATCTTTTTTATGCATTTACGCCTAAAACAACGTCATTTTTAGCGCAAAAAGGGTAGGAACAAGGTGTTAAATATAGAGGATCTACACCCTTTTTAGGAGTCCATAAATCGCATCAACAACATATACTTGCCACGTGTCGAATGCTAACACTACCATGTATCTCGTTCGAAAATCTTCGACATATCACCATTCTAGATCTATCTCATTTACCAATAATGCCACGTATCTCAAATAGCTCATGTCAAATCTCAAACACTATTCCATGTCTCATACTCATACTCTCCTGTGTGGCCCTCTCAGCCTATATCATATGTCGCATTATGACTCTTATGATGTGGCTTCGTCATTTTGATATGGTTCACACAATAGTCTCAATTTCATTGGTTCACAATTTTGACCGCACTAGTAAAAGTGTAAAACCATCGTTTTAAATGTTTTTTTGGTCCAGAGTAATTCCTAATATTTTTTAAATCCAAATATGCAATTAATTTATTATTTTTTGTAAATACCGATTTTCTTGATTCTCATATCAGTTTTGGGATTTCTCTCTTAGTTACATCATGGATTCTACTATACATACTCCTAAGCTAATAATGTTATATTTGATAGTTAAAATTATTATTTCGGAGCTCCATAGATGTATAATTTCTTAAATGATATAATTTTGTAGCATATCATTGCCAATGGAACATTAAAGTCCGCTAAAAAAGAAAATAACATTGAGTTATTGATGAAATGGAAAGATAAGAATCATCAAAGTTTGATTTGGTTTTGTAAAGTTTGATTTGGTTTTGTAACACTTGTGTCGATATCATTAAATTATTTTTTTAGTTTAAAATTGTGCAATAGGTTTGCAAATTTTTACCATGTCAAAATTTTATTTTAATAAAAATTAATCAATTTTAATTATATCACCGATTTCATTGAATACAACAATAAATAAAACAGACTATTCACAATTATATTAGTTAATTGCAAACTTTATGAAATCAATTAACCATTTGAGATTCACTTTGGCCTAATACAAAAGTTAGTATATTATTCGTTGATCTTAATATCGATAGTATGTTTAACATTTATTGATGATCTATAGAGATGAGGTTGAATTTATTTGAAATTTCTTGCATCATCAAATCCCTTTATTTAAACTTGATATTGTGATCAAAGAATTATTGTTTTTTAGGAAACTTGCTTAGTTAGTTGAATAAGAACTATCTTTGATTGATTTGATTCTTATTACGTACGTATCTTCTAAAACTAGTACTTCCATCATTCAAGATTCATCAGATTCTACTCAAAACTTATCTATTTTTCTTCAAAAAAATGAATAATTGGTATTAACCATAGAAAAAGCTAATACAATATTACATTGAGTTCATAGTTGTAAAGCCCTCAGTTAAGTACAGTCAGAAGATTGAAAAAAAAAACTATTACAAAAATTAGTACGGATATAGCTTATAAGTTCCACATATGCTTCATATCTGAAGAAAGAGTGTTTTGAGCATTCTTACCTACAATAGCCAATCGTATCTAGTTAATAATCTTTTTTGTAAGCTGATACTTCTCTTCTTCCTTGTGTGTAAAGATTATGTTATTTCTCTCTTTCCAAATCATATAGATGGTAGAAATGAAAGCCACTTTTAGAATTTGACCATTAGACATATTCTACTTTAAATGGTTAATCACCCAATCCAATGTTTGCTTCCAATCATATACATAGGTGTCATTGGCTACCAAGTGAAGGATCCTGCTTCAGACTGCTTTAGAAAACTTGCATTGAAAAAATAGGTGATCTCTATTTTCCACTTCCATCTTACATAATACACAAGTAGAGTCCACATTTCTATGTCATTGACTTTTGTTCTTTAGTCTATTCTTTATTGCAAGCCCAGTGATTAAAGACACTTTAGGATTAAGAGTGTTTCTCCACAAGATGTTATACGACGGAACTTCAAGAAGTCCATTGGTAGGTAATTGATGGCATGATTTGTTTGAGAATTTGCCATTTGGGGTAAGTGTCCAAATGATTTCATCCTCATTCATCACATCATTTAAATGAGTAAGGTATTATGGATGATCAAAACCTCTAAAATATCCACGTCATGCTCCATTCCATATCAAAAAAACTTATCTAAATTTTCCTAAAATAATTTTTGCAATTATTATAAAAATATGGTTATGTTATATTTGATTATTGATTATTACATTCTAAACAAACTTATAAGCAAGGTGTTGCATCCTAGTATTCCTGTACCTTTTCTGTAGCTAATATTAAGCATTCTCTTGATAGCAATTCACTTAAATTTTCTATTGAAGACATCCATGCTCATCTCCAACCACTATAACAAGATTCGAGTAAATCTACCTCACAAGCATTATCTATTACACAAGCTAACTCTTCCTATAGTTCTTTGATTGTGGTTGTTGTAATCGTATGCCGTTTGATTTCTTTATTTTCATATTAAAAGACATACAATTATTATTTGTTCACACATTAAAAAACTTAAGTATTATTATTCAAATTATATGAACTATCGGTAAACTAAACTTGTTTATTTTTAATATTTTTTAAGTATCTTATATGATGGACAGTTATGTGAAATTTGTGTTCACATACATTTTTCAAGCTGTAGTTACTTTATATAGGATTTGTAAATAAGGGTGATTCTTAGGACTTAGTAGGAAGTTGATAAGTTATTTGAACTTACATCTGTTTATCTTCCTTTTAACAATGTTGCTGCATTTTTACGTCTCATCTTTTGACATGCTCATTTAGGCCAACTTTCAAATTCTATATTAAGAACCTTAATTTTTAGTGGTTGTTTAGGTCATGTTTAAATAGAAAATATTGATTAAGATTCATGTCACCTTTCAAAATATCATGCTTTACCTTTTTCAAATAGTAACTATGTTTCTTCTACTCCCTTTAACTTAGTTCATTATATAATACTTGCTCCTCATACCTAAATGGGTGGTTCACATTATTTTGTGATTTTTTATTGTTATTCTAGATTTACATATATATCTTATAAGGTAGGTTTCAATTACCTTCTATATACTTATGTTTTTGGAAATATGATTGATACTTAATTTTAAAATAAAAATATTTATGATATTGTCATAGAAAATAAAGAAACTAATCTCATTCAATTCTTATCTTAGAATGGAATAATAATTTAAAGATCTTATCTTAAAACTCATCCACAATGGGCATATAGAATGAAAACACAAATACATTTTGCATATGATTAAAGCCTTTTTTTCCTCTTTATATTATCTTGAAAATCTTTTGGGAGAAGTTGTTCTTATGATAATCTACATAACTATGCATATTCTTTTTCTAGTTCTTAGTAATGTTTCCACCTACTAATGTTTATGTAATCATCCTCCGTAATATCCTATGATCAAAGTTTCTAATAGTGCCTATATTTTTCTCCTACATCCTTACGAATATACTAAAGTATAACTAAAGGGCCAACTCAATTGTTGTCCAGGATATTTCATTAAACATAAAGGTTATTACTATTAAGATCCTTTATCCAAACATCTTTAAATTTTTAATCATGTCACTTCTTTAGAATATAAAATGTTCTCAAACATATCTTTCTTCCATAATAACAAACTCACCCTTCTCTTCTTTCCAATCCACATATTCCTCCCTTTTTCTAATGAAATTTCTATAGGTGATAACTCTTTCAATATTGACCAACCTTTATCCTATCTTGAAGAATCTCCTTCAGTTGTGGAACTTATTGAATCTCTACTCCTAATTCTCTTACTCCATCTTCTTTATCTACATCACGTCCTTATTCGCTTCGTCGGTCTACTCATATAAGTCAACCTATTTGTCCTTCTTATGGTACTATTTATTCTACCATTAGAATGCATGAACCTTACATATATCACGAGAATAATTCTAATATTTATAAAAAAACAATTATGTAAGAGGAACTTACTAATTAACATGCCTACGATTTACTTATATTTTCTTTACTTTTTGGTAATTTATAATGAACCTAACAAGTCTAGGTCTTTTATGATGCCCTAATATATACCCTGAAAGTATTATAGCATGTTTAGGGTGTATTAAGAAGTGAATATAAAAAATTAAGTACATCTAAGTATAGTAAGAGGCATAATGGTACTTAATGTAAAAGACTTGGGTAAATAGATAATTTGTTTGCTTCGGTATGGACACATATACTTAGACGTGAAATATATATAGAAAATTTTGATATGTTTGCTTGGATTAATATGAAGGTGATGTGAGGGAAATGATAAAAGAAGTATGCCATAAGTAAATGGGATGTTTTTGGTTAAATTGGGCGTGTTTTGTGTTGCCTTTTCAAGATAAGACCGAAGTTAGTTGATTTGAGATATGTACCTCGCTGAATGGATAGGTTGCACTGAATATATTTCTGTAATTTGGCCATATATTGTCCTGTAGACCTCCAAATTGGATATTTTAATTGGAGATTAAACTAGAGATATAGGTCTAAAACTTTCATGAAGGAATCGAAATCTGAT
Source organism: Erythroxylum baracoense (assembly GCA_025629805.1). Taxonomy (NCBI): domain Eukaryota; kingdom Viridiplantae; phylum Streptophyta; class Magnoliopsida; order Malpighiales; family Erythroxylaceae; genus Erythroxylum; species Erythroxylum baracoense. The sequence goes on along the minus strand of JAOTAY010000002.1, from coordinate 33,934,405 downwards.
TTTGCCTCTAAGAGTTTTGAATTATGGTTTGAAGTTGAGTTCTGGATGATGTCATTATTTTCGAATATCCTATAGTTTGTGGGGTATAACTCCCAATATAATTAACCAAATTGCATGAAATTTATGCCATTAGAAACTCAAGACATAGGGAATGAAATAAATTGATAAGACTATAGGCCAATGTGGGAATTAAAGGAAGAAGAAGGACAAATATGCAATTTTCCTAAAGTCAACTTTTGGACCAATAATCATAAAGCATGTGTGTCCAATTGAATTGTAACATATGGTCTAATAGAATTAAAAAACATGTTCCAATAAAATTGTAACATATGATCCAATATAATATTAACACATGGTCTAATAGAGTTGTAAAATGTGGTCCAATAGGATTGCAACACATGGTCCAATAAGATTGTGACGTATAGTCCAATGGGATTGAAACATGTGTTTAAGAATAGAAAATTTATGAAAAGGCATATAGAGAGGAGAGATGGACGACATTTCTCCTCTCCATTTCACCTTCTTTATCCTATCATTTTTTATTTGGTGATTCAAGCAAAGTCAAAGAGGAAGGGAAGGGAAAGCATTCAAAGAACTACTTTGTCAATTTTAAAGTTTGGGACTTCGCTTAGTTGATTTTTGTATTTGTGTATGTTTGAATGGATATAAAGATTCATTTAGATGTGGAATGGTTGTTGGGATGTTTTCTTGGTGCCATTTTGGTGTTATCTTGCATATGATTGGTTGAATTTGACATGAGAGTATTGAGTAGTGGAATTCTGTCTAGGGTTTGTTTGAATTAATCATATGTTTTGAGTCATAACTTAACCTACAGACCTTTAAATTGTGTGATTTCAGCTGCATATGAAACCTAAGACATAGAAATAAAAATCTCTAGAAGAGATTCTAACTTAATTCTAGCCTTATGACTTGTAAATTAAGATAAAAAATGTTGACCTGATGTTGCCCCTATTTTGGGGCAGCTTGTGATATTTTGTCCATATCTCATGAGTTAGGAGTCCAAATGACCTGATTATTAGTGCTATAGAAATGAGAGACAGATAGAAAAATTTCTAGAAGACCTAAAAACCCAGTTCTGACGTTTTATATATGGATCTTAAGGAACAAATAGTGGTATGAATAGAGAAAGTATCTGTCATGACCCTGGCATTATTTTTATTTCAGATTTCTACTGCATCTTATCCAAACCTTTATGAACGTGTATGAAAATTTTTAAGCACCTAGAAATAAATGAAATAGGAATTACCACATGTGAATTTGGAGACTGAACATTGGAATATAAGATTGAGCATAATGCATTACAAAGAAAATTTACATGTACATAAATGATTTGTATGCATATTCATTACTCATATGTATATAGTATGATTATACAAGTGTGATTTTGATACCTTTTTAATGGTTTTGAGCCATGAATTAGATGTATAAATGCAAATATAGATTTTATGACTTTAAGTGAATATCATATGATGAATTGTGAAATTGGAAAATGGTTAAAGTAAAGGTTACAGTATCTGCTCTATTGTCTTGGTAGTGGATAAATAGGCATGCCTATAGGGTTATAGTGCAGCTGCTATAGTTTGACACCACTGGTGTCTACAGGTCTATACTTTCAGGTATCCACAATTTGATACCTTCGGGGTATCTACAATTCGATACCTTCAAATATCCATAGTTTGATATCTTCGACTATCCATAACACTCGTTATCCACACCTATAGAAAATGTGTAGGCTTTTAACACAGAAAGGAAATTTAATAGTCATAAATAAGAAATACAACATGACAATAAGAATAACTGGTATTGATCAACATTTTTATTGGTTGTAATGATGAATTGTAATGATGTGCAATTATATTGATAAGTTGTATTAATGAGTGTTGAATATTAATATATGGCTTATAAATGCGCATTTTCGGTATATGGATAATATGTTGAAACATATTTGCATTATGTACTTTGCTAAAGTATGCCATCATTGTTTACATAAGCATTGAATTTTAATGTTTGGTTTATGAATGTGATTTATAATAAATGAGTTGTGATATTTCTGAATGTGTGTGCTTAGCGGTGTTGTGAGTGGCCATCCAAACTAAGAGTTTTTTCGACTAAGCTTTTAAGCTTAGCACGGTTGTTAATTCTTGTAGGTTTAATTCATAGGAGTGAGGTACAGGAAACATCTGCAAGGACCAAGGCCAACAGATAGAAGAAAAAGTACTTTTGGAATGTGTTTTTAGTTATAGATGATTGCACATATAATGAAGAAAGGAAATTGTATGTTTTCTTTTGGATTACCATGTAAACGTAAAGATATATTACTATTGTTAAATGACAATATTAAGCTTTTATGAGTTTTGTAATGTGTATATGTATAACATTCAATATAATTGTATACTTTGAATGCGTGTATAGGAATTTGGTTGCTATGTGTGTGGATGGTTATAGGATTCGTATAGGGTGTGTTACATTTTGTTTTCTCTTCCCCTTAAAAAGAATTTTGGCCTTGAAATTCATACTTGTATCCCTATGTTGACACTCTGGGTCTGATAAAAACCTTGTGCAAAAACTCCTGTAACTAATCTTTGCCTCTTTTAACTCTGTGGGAGCCATTTTATAATGTGCCCTTAAATTAGGAGCAGTATCAGATATAATCTCAATAGATAATTCTACCTCCCTTTTGGGTGGCAAATTCGTTACCTCTTCTGAGAACATGTCAAGAAACTCATTTACTACTGGTATTTCTCGTAAGTTCACCTTCTCCCTTTTTGAATTAAGTGCTAAAGCGAAATATGCCTTACAACCTTTTCTAAGCAGTCATCTTGCTAAAATGGTTGATATTTACATTAGTCAAATGATTAGACATAATACCATGCCTCATTATTTCTAGACCATCAAAATCTTTAAGCACAACTGTTTCCAACCTACAATCAACTATAGTTTGTTGTTTGGAAATCCAATTTATGCCCAACATCAATTCAAATTCATAGACGAGTAACTCTATCAGATTAGCTGCAAACTGTTTCCCATGGACCAAAATAGGGCAATCTCTATACACTTTATTCACCTATACATTATAGCCTAATGGACTAATCACATACATATCATAGGCTAGTCGATCTATTGAGAACATCGTATCACACACTCTTCGGAGGCTTAGGAGGACCCAAAATTGATTGGTCTCTCCCCACCACATTATCAGTTGACTTCTCATCCACTTCACGATATCTTTCCATTTATACTATTTATAAGAAAATAGGGACATCTTCTTTAGGCCAACTCTAATCACACATTACTAGACTTTTATTGGTCAGAACCGCTTAAACTATGCTCTGATACCACAAAATGTAACACCCCCTATACGGAACCTACAACCATCCACACACCTAGCAACTAAATTCATATACATGCATTCAAGGTATATAATTCTATTCAATGCTATATATATACACATTACAAAACTCCCTAATGCTTAAAATTATCATTTAACAGTAGTAATACATCTTTACATTTACATGATAATCCAAAAGAAAACATACAATTTCCTTTATTAATTACATGTGCAGTCATTTGTAACTAAAAATACATTCCAAAAGTACCTTGTCTTCTATCTGTTGGCCTTGGTCCCTGCAAATGTTCCCTATACCTCACTCCTATGACTTAGACATACACGGATTAACGCCCGTGCTAAGCTTGAAAACTTAGTGGAGAAAATACTTAGTTTTGATGACCACTCGCAGCAGTCATCTGCCAAGTACACACATTCAGAAATATCATAACTCATACATCATAAATTCACATTCATAAACTAAACATTGATATTTAATGCTCATGTAAATAATGATGGCATACTTAAGTAAAGTACATAATGCAAATATGCTTCAACATATTATCCATATACCGAAAATCCATATTTAGAAGCCAAATATTGATATTCAATGCTCATCAATAGAAATTACCAATATATTTGTACATCATTACAATTCACCATTACAACCAATACAAATGCTCATCAATACCAATTATTCATGTTGTCATGCTCTATTTCTTATTTATGACTATTAAGTTTTCTTTCTGTGTTAAGCATGCATATTTTCTATGGTTATAGATAACAGGTGTTGAGTATACCCGAAGGTATCAAATTGTGGATACCCGAAGGTATTGAATTGTAGATACCCGAAGGTATCGAACTGTAGATACCCGAAAGCATCGAATTGTGGATACCCGAAGGCATCAAACTGTGGACATCGATAGTGTCAAACTGTAGCAGTTGCACTGTAACCCCATAGGCATGCCTATCTATCCACCATCAAGACAATAGAACAGGCACTGTAACATTTCTTTTAACCATTTGTCAATTTCACCAATCTTATATTGACAAGTCATATGATATACATTTCAAGTTATAAAATTTGTATCTGTGTTCATATATGCAAGTTATAACTTATCATTATTAGAAAGGTGTCAAAATCATACTTGTATAATCACACTATACACATATGAGCAATAAATATGCATATCAATCATTTATGTACATGTAAGTTTTCTTTAGCATGCATTATATTCAATATTAAGTTTCAATGTTTAATAACCCAATTTACACATGGTAAGTAATATTTCATTTATTTGTAGGTATTTGAAAAGTTTCGTACACATTCAAAAAGGGTCAGATAAGATTCAGTAAAAATCAGAAACGAAAACAAACTCAAAACAATGCAATTTGAGCTAAACCCCAAGGTGATCTAAGAATAGGGAAACTATCAGTCCAAAAACAAATCATATGATAGAGTCTAGTTGTTCCTCAATATTTGTATAGAAAAAGTCAAAAATAGGTTTTTTGGTCTTCTATATATTTCTCAATTTGTGTCTCTAGTTTCTAAAACACCAAAGATCAGCCCATTCGGACTTCAAACACATAAGCTATAGGCCAAATATCACATATTGCTTTAAAACAAGGGCAGCACAAGGTCACCATTTTCTATCCCAATTTCCAACGTTATAAAGCTAGAATTAAGTCAAAGTCTCTTATAGAGATTTTTAGTTTCTATGTATTACTTTTCATATGAAACTAAAATCACCAAATTTAGATGTTTGTAGGCTAAGTTATGACTCAAACAATGTAACTGGTCCAAACGAACCTAAGACAGAATTTCACTACACGATATTTTCTTGTCATATACAACCATTTCCATGTAAAGTAACACCAAAATCCATCTCAGAAACCATTACATATCTAAATGAATATGTATATCCATTCAAATATACACATGAAGAGAAATTAGACTAAGTGTAATATCAAACCTTAAAATTGGCAAAGTAGTTGTTATAGTGCTTTTCCTTTCCTTCCTCTTTGGCTTTGCTTGAATCACCAAGTGAATAATGGTGGGATGAAGAAGGTGAAATGGAAAGGAGAAAATTCTGAAGTAAAGCCATCGAAGTATCGTTCATCTCCCCTCTCCATATGCCTTTTCATGAATTTTCTAATCTTAGACATATATTTCAATCTCATTGGATCATATGTCACAATCTTATTGGATCATGTGTTACAATCTCATTTGACCACGTGTTACAATTCTATTGGATAATGTGTTAAAATTATATTGGACTATGTGTTACAATTCTATTAGACTATGTATTGCAATTCTATTGGACACACATGTTTTAATCTTATTGATCAATAAGTTGACTTTAGGAAAATTGCATATTGGTCCTTCTTCTTCATTTAATTCTCACATTAGCCTATAATTTTATCAATTTATTTTATTCTCCTATGTCTTAAGTTTTTAATGGCATAAATTTCATACAGTTTGGTTAATTATATCGGGAGTTATACTCCAAAAATGTTACTTTCTACAAAAAAAAAAAGTTATACTCCAAAAACTATAGGTTGTTTGAAAACAAAGACAGTAGCTAGAACTTAACTTCAAAATAGAATTCAAAATTCTTAAAGGCAGAATCAGATTTTGATTCCTCATTGAAAATTTTAGAACTATTTCTCAAATTTAATTTCCAATTGCTTATATGATGAGCTCAAATGATCCTAAAAAAAACTAGAAGGAGACTTATTTGATTTACATGTTTTGACACTTCTTCGTCCTCTCCAACCCCAACTTCTGGAAATTGGTAATTACTTTGCTAAGTGAGACCCACAAGACACTGGCATTTGAGTTTAAGTTGATAAGTTGTTTGAGTTCAAACCTCAATTTTTTATAAAGGGTAACAAAATTTATATTTTTTACATTTTTTCCAGTTAAAAAATAACAATAAAAGATATATTTAAATTAATAAAATATTACAAATAACAACAAAAAATATGCAAGCATCATATGTACATCAAAAGGAATTGGCATACAAAAAATATTAAACAAAATAAAAAATCTAAAATATGATTAAATAAGGATATTATTCTTAATTGTCAAAAGTTAAAATTTTATTAAAAACGAAATTTTAAATAAAAATGAACTAGATTAAACTTAATTTCCTACAACTCGTTTTGATTAATTCTTGTTTATTTATGAAAAAATAAAAAAGAAATCGTGAAGTGTAAAATGAAATTAGCATGAGAAAAAACTGAAAAAACAAATAAATAAAACTTTAACTTCACTCATATTCTTGAGGTCATAAGTTTGTTGTAAAAATATATATAATGTATACAATAACGTCCTTTAAATTTAATATTTATTATAACAATTCGTCAAAAATATTATTTATTTATTCTCTTTAGGTCTATACAAAACGGGAGCCTTATGTAGTAGATATATTTGACACACTAAAAAGTGAAAAGAAGCTGTTTTCAAATGGGTGAAGAAGATCATAATTAATTTTACATTTGTATTATTGTATACAGGTTAGAAAGTTAAAGAGATCTCAGCCGCCACCTCCCACCGGCGGACAAGGTGGTTGGTTTCTTCTGCAACCAATAATAAGCTCTTGATGGGTTTGGTTCGTTCTCTGGATGGATCATCCACGCACTTCAAACTGATCAATCATCTATCTTAATCAAAAAGCATATCATATCAACATGATCTTAAATTACGGTCTACAAACGTCGTTTTAATCAATTATATCGTATCAATTAGTGCGAGTTGAGCTTGAGCTATAACCCTTATGCGAGACGCTTTATCACTCAAACCAGACTTGGTTGACCCAAGGAATGCACATTTTGACAAAATGTACATTGAACCTAGACACTAATCAAGGTAGAATGAATCTAGAAACTAAATTAAATGAC